>JAWRVF010000476.1:0-268605 GCA_036785485.1 Physcomitrellopsis africana | reverse complement strand
TCTTCTATAATATAATCATTCCTCCCCTCTTTCACCTAGTAGTCGTATTACTACACGACATCCACCCCCCCTGAACCTATGCATCCTCTGGTATGCACCAATAATTCTTCAATATGTTGAATGCTCTTCATCTTGTTCATATTCTTGGTCTTCAATTTGATCATCTTCTTCTTTTTCAATACCCCTCAATAGATTTTGTTCTTCATCAAAATGTATATATATTCCCTTTTGTTTGAATAACTTGACTCGCTTGCCTGCTATAGGTGTCTTCAATTGTGTCCCATCAAGTTCCCGTAATATATATGTTCCATTGTCATAGACTTGTTTGACAATAGAAAGCCCAAACCATCTCCTTGCTTTTTTCTCTTGCTTCTTTCAACTTCTTTATAGCTACCTCAATGTCCTTGAATCTCTCAAATTCAATTGTATGTAAGCCCTTTCAACTCTTTCTCATAATCCAATGGTAGCGGCAATGCCACTTGTTTAACTTTCTTGGCAATAGTCTTATTTTTAATTTCGACTTTGTATTATATCTATCAACATATTCTTTCACCTCATCATAAAGTTCTTTAGATTGCACATTTATTACCTTATCATTACTTTCAAAACTTAAATCCAATAGTAATTGTAATTCACCTATGATGTCATCAAAGCCACTTTCTTTAAATATCTCCAATATGAATTCATCTTCATCAAGCACTTCACATTTCTTCAACTCATATTCTATATTTTTGATATTTTTCTTTTCTATTCTTCCAAAATTTTTTATATTTTTGAATAAAATATATCCATCCTGTGATAAGGTAATAATGGCCTTATCTCTTTTAATAAGCAGGAAGCCATCTCCCCTCTAGATTATATGCAGTTGTTAATGTAAGTCTAATACCCATCTTCTTGTATACGCCAATATTCTATAGTCAATTATCTCTTTTACCAATGCCAATATTTCCATATATTCCACATGTGCAAGTAGGTTGAAATTATCTTCTTTTCCACATGACCAAACCATTGGCGAGGTACAAATTTTGAAATAAGAAGACTTAAATGAAACCTCATCCACATAGCTACATATATCTTGCTTGCATCTTTTGTCTTGTTCTTTTGATTCCAACCTCCATTTAAGATGTCTATGTAATCTTTAAACCCATTTCTAATGTCTTTATATTTGAAGATTTTTAGATTTTCAATCTTTGAATTCCACACTGCATGATGAATCTTTTTCTTATCAAAATCCAATTGTGTCCCCAATACATTTGCATTATCCATATAACCTTGATTTTGGTCCAAAAGATTAGTACTCACAGTTGACTTGATTAAAGCCATTGACTTAATACCCTTACTTCTGATTCCATAATCTTCTTTTGCCATATAATTTTGTGAAATATCTATCATTTCTTCTTGAATGTATCCTTGTAAAACATCCTTCATTTCTTCTTGAATGCATCCTTGTAAAACATCATAACCTTGTGTAATTTCATAATCCCCTCCATAATGTTGATGTAAAATTTCAAAACTTCTTTCATCCAATCCATATATGGTTTCATAGCAATATGTAATTTGACTTTTATCATCATATTTATCTATAATCCCACCACTTTTCACATCATAATGATATGAATTCATACAACCTTCATGATTAGAACCTTGAATAGATCCATAATCCATCTCTTTTGAAGGCTCAACCTTGAATTCTTCAACATAATCCAAAGTATTAGATAAAGCATCCTCACCTCCTTCAAATATTGAAAATCTCTTTTTATCATTAAGAAATATTCCATCGAAATTGCCATCACCAACTTGCATAAACTTACTCAATGTAGAATAGACATTGCTTTCATCCACATTGTCGTTAGTGTCTAAATCCTTGAGCTCCATATTGCCTTCAAATTTTTGGATATCTTGGCCTTCCATACTAATAAAATGAATAGAGTCTTTGTTCTCTCTTTCACCACTATCAATATAAGATCCAATTTCTTTCATTTGCAAAGAATTGGCTCCTCCTTTGAAGTCCTCCACTTGCTCTTCTATTTCTCTTTTTTCAAGATTAATCCCTTGTATTGATAAAGATGATATAGAAGCCAAAGTAGAAGATTTCTTAGGCCATACTGCAACTCCTTTAGCTTGTGTTCTTTGTTGCTTTGCTAAAACAATCACCACTTCTTTCAACTCTTCCCAATTATTGGTACAACCACCTTCTGTAGATTCATCTATAAGAAGCATAAAAAGCTTGTCTCCCAAGGCATCATCAAGACCATTTAAAAACAAATCTACCTTTAGAACATCCAATGATTGTCTCTCTGAGGATGAAAGTTGATAAAACCTCTTTTCAAATTCTTTCAAAAATTCATAAAGATCCATATGCATGCCTGGTTGTAAATTTATCCAATCCAAAAACTTTTGCTTGGTAATCCTATCCTCATTTGTATCAATAAATTCATCTTTCAAAAGTTCTTGAAATTTTGACCATGTCTCTACACCCCCTTCAAGTAATCTTTTCACTTTGTTATGAATCCTAGGTTCAATAGCCAAATAGAAGCTTGAAATCATCTTTGCCTCAGGAATTTGGCATGCCTCCATCTCACATGTATAAACTTGTAAAAACTTAGTGATGTTGCATCCTTCAAACCTTCCAAATTTGTTGATGATTCCTTGCAATGCCTTTGTGATATCCCTTTCAATTGCTTGCATCTTTTGTTGCTCTTCCATAAAAATAAAAAAAGCCTTAAAATACTCATCAACATTTGACCCATCCAAAGTATTCAACCTATCCAAAACATCTTCCATTTTGTTCTATAATGTTCAATGAATAACCCTTGAAATGTCCCTTGAAATGCCCCAATAAATAACTTATAATACTTTAAAATGCTCCAAGATGTCTATGAAGCCATATAATGCTCCATGATAATTAAAATATCATTTTTGTTTTTTAAGATATTTTCCAAAGCTCAAAGCTTCAAAAAGCTTCAAAATCAATCCTCTTGCCATTTTATCTTCCTTTGCTACCTCCACTTGTTGCTCCACTTGTAACTCCACTTATGATACTTCAAAATCCTCCAAAATATCTATAAAACCCTATGATACTCCTTGATATTCCAAATGCCATTTTTTTTTTTTTTTTTTTTTTTTTTTTCCCTAAGATATTTTTCAAAGTTCAAAGCTTTTAAAAAGCTTCAAAATCAACCCTCTTTCCATCTTATCCTCCTTTTCTATCTCCCCTTGTTGCTCCACTTGCAACTCCACTAAAAACTCCAATTCATGCACCATCCATAATTCCTTCTTCAATTCTCTTGCCTTCCATATCCATAAGTCAAATAAATCCAACAAAATCCCAATAACCTTCCACCTCAAGCTTTTACTCCAATTGAAGCATCATCCATAAATCTTCCTTCAACTCTCTTGCCTTCCTTCTTTATAAGTCAAATAAATCAAAAAAATCCCAATAAGCTTTCACCTCAAGCTTTTATTCCAATTGAAGCACCATCCATAATTCTTCCGTCAACTCTCTTGCCTTCTTTCTCCATAAGTCAAATAAATCCAAAATTTTCTAAAAATCTTCCACCTCAAGCTTTTCACGTCGGGTTCACCAAATTATGTCGTAATACGTGAAGTCTTGCTTGAGAATGCTCCGGGCACCTGGCTGTGGAAGATAAAAAGAAAATACGCCACAACAAAATCCTAACAATTCTAATAGAATCTTAATTAACTTCTATTAAACCTTAACAATATTTTTCAGCTTGATTCAATCTTAAAGAAATTATAAAAGAAGAATAAATGAGTCATTCAATAATCATAATAGAAAATAATATATAAAATGCTAAATTTAGAAAATACTAAAAATAGAATCTTAAAACCCTAAATCATATCTTATTCAAACCCTAGTCAATCCCTAAGTCAAACCTTGATCAAACCTTAGTCATACCCTAAGTCAAACCTTGGTCAAACCTTAGTCAAATCCTAAGTCAAACCCTAGTCAAACCCTAAGTCAAACCCTGATCAAACCCTAAGTCAAATCCTAGTCAAACCCTAATCAAACCCTAAGTCAAACCCTAATCAAACCCTAACCCTAATGAAACCCTAACTCAAATCTTGGTCAAATCTTAGTCAAACCCTAATCAAACCCTAAGTCAAACCCTAGTCAAACCCTAATCAAACCCTAAGTCAAACCCTAATGAAATCCTAATCCTAATGAAACCCTAAGTCAATCCCTAGTCAAACCCTAATCAAACCCTAAGTCAAACCCTAATGAAATCCTAACCCTAATGAAACCCTAAGTCAATCCCTAGTCAAACCCTAATCAAACCCTAAGTCAAACCCTAAGCAATTTCTAAGGCAGTTTTAGAACCACAATAACTACCAAACAAACCGTTGATCTTGATTGAAATATTTCATACACCTTAACAATTAAGTTAAAAACACACACACCAAGTTTGAAGAAGATCCAACTTACCAAGAAGAAGAAAAACTTACAAATTTGCTCGGGTATCAGCCGGCCTCCTTCTCCAATCTTCACGCCAATATTCCAGTGTCTAAACCTCCTATTTGCACCGTTCAACTGCTTCCAAATTTCACAAGCATGTAGGAAATTAAGTCTTCTACACACACACATAAATTTCACCCCAATCCAACCGATAGATTGATCAAAATCTGCGAAACCCTAACTGACCTTTAAAACCCAATTCCAGAGACCCCAACTCACATAAATTTCAATAACCTTTGATCAAACCGTTAGATCAATCTCAAATTCACAGCACACATTGAAAACAACAATACCCAAAAACCCACAAATTTCTAGCCGTAGATCTGCTGCAAAGCTTCTGGAATTGCCTAAACCATCAACCCTAATTTATTTCACAAAATCTCAAGTAGCCAAAATAAACCCTGACTTTGCAAAGCTATTACAAAGTCGTTTTCTCTCCAAATCACTCAAAATCAACTCCTATATAAAACCCTTCAAGTTCACTCCCTAACCCCAATCTCCGATCTGCAAAAAGACCCTCCATTCGCCGTCGGCACGCGGTTTTGTGCCCTGGGGTCTGGTTTCGACCCAGGTTCTTAACCGGCCCTCTCCGGATATCAACTCTTGTAGTTTTGAGGTAAATTTCTCTAAAACCTACTCTTAACTTCTTATTAAACATACCTATACCAATTATTTTTCTAATCTACTTTGTTTTACCATTTTTATGGCTTTACAAAGTAAGTAGAAATCCCTTTTATAAAAGGCAGCATTAGCACTTTTTAATTTTTACTACCTCCTTGTCTATTATCTATTTTTCTAAGATAATTTTCTCAAATATTTTCATTTGAGCTCTTCTATAATATAATCATTCCTCCCCTCTTTCACCTAGTAGTCGTATTACTACACGACAACGTCTTCATGACAAGGAATCCCTCCAACATCGATTAGCATAATTGGACAAATTGGATGAAGTTAGGGCTACGGCCCTTTTCACTATGGAAGCTACACAGCGCCGCCATAAGAGTTATTATAATAGTAAATTACGTCGTAAATCTTTTATGTCCAATGATCTAGTGCTTCTTTATGATAGTCGCTTTCACCATTTTCCGAGAAAATTCCAAGTATGTCGGCATGGACCCAATCGGGTAATTGAAGCCTTCCCAAATGATTCAATTCAATTGAAAGATTTTATGGATTCTCAATTTACCACCCGAGTTAACGGCAACTGTTTACGTCTTTATTTTACGTAAATCCGCGACGGGTTTTCAAAATTGGAGGGAAGAGGGTGTACCTGTTCATGATAGCTTATCTTTATTGAAGGTACATGATGGTTAGAAAAGACAGCTTATGGTCAGTTTTGGGTCCTAATACGGCCTAGTCAGGCAAATCGGAAGTGATGATTTGGTACACTAGTTTAAAGATTGTTGCTTTAGACCCCGAGTAAAAGGTTAGGAGCGAGGCACTTAGTGAGAGTTTTCGTTAGCATTCTGTTTTGAGCTTGGTTGTCCGAATATATGCTTATTGAAGTATAGAGTGTTCTGTTGTCAGAAAGTAACGATTAGTCCGAGCAAGGAGTACATAGTCAGCACTATACAATGTCGATGGAAAGGTCGAAGAGAGCTATGGACAAAGAGGAGAATGTTCGAAACGTACAAAATAAGAGTAATTTGCAATCGCCGTCCCTTGTGGTAGTCACCAACATGGAGCCAATGAAGTTGGAAATCTGTTGGTCTTCACAAAGATAGAGAGATTTTAAAAATGCACAGATGTACATGTTTTTGCGAGGATTGGATAATTTGCCTCCAATTGATGTAGAACTAGTGGCAAAGTATATAGAAAATTACGACCCAGAGGATGGTTCTAGTGTAGTAAAAGGGAGAATAATTGGGATCGATGAGAGTATCTTACAGAAGGTATTATATTTACCAATAGGTGAATTAGCAATAGGAGTCAAAGTGTCGAGTGACTTCAAACCGGGAAGTTACTTCAAAGACGACATGACGTCTTTTGAAAAGAATCAAGGCTGAAAAGTGACGGAGGCACTTACTCTAGAGCTTGCGGAGTAGATGCGGTTCATTCAAAAGCGGCTAGGCTTGAACCGACATACCACGTACATGTCCAAGTGTTTGTTGTTTGCTACGATTGGAATACTTGAAGGCATGGTTTCTAATTAGGCAGTCTTTGTAGCAACCCGTTGTCATATTGCATTTACATGCAGTGTATAAAAATATTAAATATCTTGTATCTATTGTTAATATATGTGTGAGTGCTAGATGTTATTTTAGAAGATATTATAAGGAGAGGATTTATTATAGCCACTTAGTAAGTGAATCAAGATGGCTATTTGTTTTGTTCCTACCTTATTTATATCCTAGAATAGACTCTTTTGTAATAAGAAGAAAAGTAAAGGTTGTTTTATCTTTCTTGTTGCCTTTTGAGATAGAATGGACCTTGTGAGGGATAAGAAAGAAGAGCATGGGGTGAATAGGGCCTATCCAATAGGATTTGGCTGCCCATGTGGGCATCTCATAGTCTAATATGGAAAGAAAGGGAGATATACTCCTCTTGCTAGACCGAGAGAGAGAGGCAGTTTTGAGTGGTGAACTTTGGAGAGAGATAGCTCCAAGGAGATAGATGCATTTGTAATGAAAATGGATGAATGTGTTCTTCAAGTTGTGAGGATTCTAAAACCTACTCACTTGCTTGTTTTAGAGTTGTGAGCATAAAATTATGCTTTTTTTTAGTAGAGTAGGGTTTACTACCATCCGATGAAGAGGGGCAGAAACTTTGAGCTGCCACTAAAAGTTTGATTTCGACTCTTTCTTAGTGAAATTTATAAAAAGTGTGGAAAATTGTTCTAGCTTTCTATCAAGATATCTCTTGTAGCATTTGGAGTTAGAAAGCAAAAGTTGTGAGCTTGAGAGTGGGAAAGGGTTTGCTGCCACCCAATAAAGAGGGGCAGAGATTTTGTTCAACCACCCAAGTCGGACAGTCTCTTCAATCTTTTTGATAATTTAGATGCTTATAGAAGCTTGTGTAAGCTTTCTACAAAAACAAAAATCAATACATTTGGAGCTTTTATGAAAGTTTTATGAGCCATGAAGTATCAAAGAGGGAAAATTGTTGCTAGGGTTTAAAGAGTAGAATGAACTAGCTACAAAATCTGGAGTTTGAGAGGCATGCATGCGAAATTTTAGAACAAGTTAGATGATGGAGTGAGCTTTCTAAAAAGCTATTGCATACCTAATTTGCAGAAGGGAAGTGATCACAACAAAGGCTGAAGTGAAGAAGAGCTTTGCTGCCTTTGCATTTGCTTGGAAATTTTAGTGCCTACTTCTTTTAGCCATAACTTTTAAATGATAAGTCATCTATTCATGAAATTTTGATGTGTTTTATAATGGATTATTGGCTTTCCATAGGCTATAAGCAAACTTGATTTGACCTTTGGATGAATTTTTAGTAATTTATTTAGTTTCAGCTTGTTGTATAATTTGTATTCCTCATATGCGGTTGCATTTTGAGGTAAACTTGAATACAGACATACTTTGCTTATACCTTTTATACAAGTACATATACTTATATTTATATCAAGTATTTCTATAAGTATTCTATAAGTATTATATATAATATTTATACAAGTATTTATATAAGTATTATACCAAGGATTATATATTATTTTATACAAGTATTTATATAAGTATTATATAAGTATTTATACAAGTATTATTTAAGTATTTATAATTTATATTTGTACAAGATTTGTACAAGTATAATACAAGTATAACTTGAAAGCTTGAACAAATATTGTGCAAGTATAGAAGATACTTGCACGGCTTCCTCTCATGTTCCCTACTAGTTCTAGTAGCAGCTAGGAACCCGGCGTTTTTCTAAGGCAAATTCTCTCTATCCGACAACCGTATCCATGCAGAAATGGGAGCCAAGCAAAAAACGGATAAATTTACTTCTTTGTTATGCTCTAACTATGTGCACTCCATTATTACACATACGTTAAGTCAACTGGCAGGGGAGAAGAGTATACCTTCTCCAATGCCGCAACAGGGTATGCGGAGTCTATCAGTTGATCCAAGGATAGTGGTGCACGAAATTAGAGAATCAAGTAGATCGCAAGAACAGGAAGCTATCCCGGAGACGACACCAGGGCGAGCTTTAATTTGTGCAGTAATTGGAAGGGTGACTGAGGCCCCAATTTTGAACACCGAAATACTGGAGGGAAGGAACCTCATGGAAGTAATATTGGGTCAAATTTCTCAATTGCAGCTTATAGTAGGTCAGCTAGAAGGAAATTTAAGACAATAATTAGAGTTGAGCTGGAAGGAGATAATGGAGAAAAGCCACCAAATTGTGGAACAAGGTCACCTAATTAGAGCAAAGATGGAATCCAAGCTGGTAGTGGAGCGGAAGTTGGCAGAGAAAAAGAAAAATTAGGCAAATGATAAAGATTACATTCAAAGAATTCTGAATGGCCAAAAGCAAGACTTGACCAATGCCGTTTGGCTGTAGGTATCTATTCCACCAATTTCGAGTACTAGTAAGCTGGAAGAGAAGATGAAGCAACAAGGGCGCCAATTAGAGGCGAAAGACGCGAGGATTCTACAATTGGAGGCTCAAGTTCAGGAATTGGGAGCAAATAATGAAGATTTAATAGCGCACTTGAAGAGTAACCATGTCGATTTATCGGAGGAGGATGAGGACGTGCCATTAGGGCCAAATACAGAGGAACCTTTTACGAATCCAGGAGCATCCTAATCTCAAGAGCCAGCTTCATAACAAATATTTTTACCAATTCTGTATTTGCGAGGGCGTTGCACAATTAGGAGTGGGGCAATGTAGAATGGGTAGGAATTTTAGGATTTACAATACATAGTTTGTAAGATTAAGAATAGGCAGGAAGTCGATGAATGGCCAATTTAGAAGGCAGAATGGATGAGGAAGTTAATAAAAAAAGTTATCATCGATTGTGAAGCAATTAACATACATGGGGCAAATATAAATTGATTCAGTACGGGGAGTCGGGGCCAAACTGTGATAGTCCTGAGCCGAGGTAAGCTTGGTGCTATCTCTCTCTCTTTTCTTTTGTTAGACTGTAGCGGAGGATCCGAATTCTATTCCGAAAGGTTATACCATGTCAATGATGAAGTACAGTAATAGAATAAAAAATTTATATATATGTGGATGAGTAAGAAATTATGATTGTTTGTTACGTGAAGTTCTTTGCGATGAATTGGAGGTTGAAAACCGGCTATGTCAATGAAGTTCGGTTGTAGATGTGATTGTCATGCCGTATTGACTGTAAGAGTTGAGCGGTGAAGAATATTGGAATAACAATTTGTTTTGAGAGACGTTGTAGGTGAGGAATTATTTCCAGTGATTGGAGAAAGAAGCAGGTGTATGCAGTCTGTGGAAATGGTGTAACATTGCCAATTGTTATTATGAATTCGGAAGAAGACAGAAGATTACAATAGAAGTATTGGTGGAGGGTTGTATCATGAAGTATGTTTAGTTGCGGAATAGCAGAACCAGTAGAATGGACGGCAGTATTTTAGAGAAAGGCATGTACATGTGCATTGGACTCTAATGTTCAGTAGGTAGTTAGTTATGTGACCCTAACAGTTTAATTCAATGCGGATAGTCTCTCCTTGTGTTTGAATCCCCCTTTATAGATTTACTCTGGGTAGTATTGGTAGAATAAGTGAGACGAACGAGAACAACATCTATCCTAGGAATTTTATAACCCAACCCTACCCTCAACTTAACCCTAATATCACTCATGCTAGTGATTTATCCTTTTTATTATATTTTTACTATTTTATGGCCTTTCTAAGGCAATAAAAGAATTACTACAATCTAGAAGGTAAAAATACTAACTAACTCTTATCTATTAGCTATTAAGTGAAGAAAATAAACTAAGAGGCTTTCATAAAAATCTTGTTAAAATATATTTAATTCTTTTTGAACTAAGATAATAGAGTATTAATTGAGAAATCATTTTTAGTCATAGTTTCACCATATAATCGTATCACAATACAACAACATAATACAATATAATTGATAAATCCGACGTGAAAGTTTGGGGTCGAAGGTATTAGCTTTTGTTGTGGTTATTTGGAATTAATGGCACAAGAAAGCAAAAAGGTGGATTTTGGAGTTATTGATGGAGCTTTGGGTGGAGCTTCAAGTGGATCTTCTAGTAGAGCTTCTTCTGGTGGACAAGGTATGTATCTAGATCCAAACATTACAAATATGTTTTAAGCTTTTACATTAATTATGCAATAGCAACAAGAAAAAAATCAAAAGGAGGCTTTGGCAATCAAAGCATTATAAGCAGTGATTAACGAGGTTGACTAGTTTGATGGAAAGGACATATCTAAGTATTTGAGGTATTATATACGGAAAATGGAATTGAATTGAGTCTCTGAAAGGGACATGATTTTATTATTTGAACTTGCTACAATACTCGAGATAAGAGAACATGTGAAATTAGTTACAGAGCAATTTGGAAGCTCTTGGGAGGAATTCTCTCATGCATTGAGAAATGAGTATTATTTAGAAGACTGTGATCGAGTCACTAAGAAATCATTTTTAGAATGGATTGAGCGCCCTAACAAGAAATTACAAGCTACTGAATTATTAAGGGAGTTTGAGAGACAGTATTCTTGATTATCAAAAATATAAAAGATAACTTTGGAACCAAACAAGGTTGAGTTATTTCTTCAAGCAGCAGATGGAGAATTACAAAAAAGGTTGGAGATTTTTCTTGAAGATAAAGAAGAAGATGAAGGATTAACAACAAATTGGAAGAAAGTCGAGGATGCAATAGGATTGTTAGTAAAAAAAGAAAGGAGGAAGGACAGGGGGGATATCCAAAGAATGGAGCAGGTACCTAAAGCTCAAGTGCCTACTTCACGGTTGACGATATCTATTGTTCAACCTTCAACAACTATGTCAAAGAAAGAAGATATGGGAATTAAAAAACTTATATGCGAGATGCGGGATCTTTAAATTAAATTTATAAGGCTTGAGGAGAAGACTTTTGTAATGAATTCAAAATCCACTTTTAAACAAGAATATGTGCAAAGATGCATATGGTGTGATGATGATTCCTATTCTCCAAAAGATTGCGGTGAGTTTAATGAAATGGTCCAATAAGGCATTGTTTTTTAGAAAGATGGAAAGGTGGCGTTGAAAGATACTGGTGATATTCTCAAAACCAACTTTGGTAAGGGAGGTATGAAAGCATTGGTTAAGGATTATTTGGCAGCAAATAGGATTGCAATAATGGAAATTGCAAGTTATGGTACTAGATTGGATGACAATGGCAAGCAAGAATTTTCTAGAAATATTGAACCAAGTGGGGTTTGGTCTTCTGCCATTTCTACAATGTATAAGAAGAAGATGCCACAAGAAGTTTTATTAAGGACTGCGACAATAATTTGTGGAACTACGGGTTGAGAGGATCCTGTAGAAGCTTTATCAATACATGCCTATATTGCTAAAAATCAACATGAAGCCTTAATAGAAGAAAAGAGAAGACAAGATTCTAATGATACAAGAGAAGGAAATTCTTCAAAAAGACAGACTTGAAGAGATAAGGCTCATGAGATGGCATCACAAGAATTACCAAAAAAAGATGCTTCAATATCTTCAAAAGAAAAATCAAAGGACTTAGGAAAAAAAAGGTAAGTCAACACCTTACAAACTTCTCTTTGATATTGAAGCAACAATAGATTTAAAGGGGATGCTTGAAGAACGTGTCTTCAATGCTAAAGTTGAATTCACATTGAAGAAAATATTGGGTATTGCAAAGAAAGAATTCCATCATGTCATTATTGACAATATTAAGAAAAAGAGGCAATTAATGGGTGAATATGGATCAAATCATGCTATTGATGGACATATATGTGAGGATGAAGAAGATGAAATTGGCAACTGCTACAAACAATCAATAAATGGAAGAAGGAGTTATAATCAAAAAGCATGTTTTGATGATCCAAGTGATAAGGAGAAAGAAATTTCAGGTCATTATACTCAAAAGCATTGGGCTAGAGCAACTACAGAGGCATTAGTAAAGATTAGAGATATAGATGAGCGAGTTGTTGCCTTGATTGACTATGGTTTAGAAATAAATCTTATATCTAAGAATCTTTACATGAAACAGAAGTGACCAATTGATATGGAGTATGGATGGATAATACGGGCAGCTAATAATACACGAGGTGAATTGTATGGTGCTTGTCCGGATGTGAAGGTTCGGATTGGTGATGTTGCAATCTAACAAAAAAATTTTGTTCAAGATGCAACAACTTATCTTCTTATATTGGAACAATCATACATTATTGCAACTCGAATGGAAACAAAAGTCCTTGATGATGGATCAGCTTATGCACTGATTCGTAGTGAAGATGGAAAAAAGGCAGTACAATTTTTGACTATTCTTCCAAATCATGAATGTAATCGAGACAGATTGAGAGAAAAAACATTGCCAAGAGTTGTTGAAGAATTTACGGATTTTTGAGGAGTACCACTATAAAGCGGGATTATAGAGGTACAAAAGGAGAGGTACTCTCGCAAGATATATGTATCTTTGATGCAAGATTTATTGGTATTTTTGGAAATGGGAGTGTTATGTATAAGAGGATTGAGGATCTGAAAAGAAGTAAAAAAAAAAGATTATGTGCTATTGAAAGAGAATTATATGGGTTAAAAATATTAGAAGATGATGAAAAGATTATTGGTATTTATGAAGAAAATGGATTGGAAGATCCTTTGGAACTGATTACATCTATTGGATTAGGTGATGATGATAAAATTATACAGATTCATTCAAAAGAAGTTTATGATATGATTGAATCTTTTCAAATATCAGAGGTTATGGTTGAAACAAAATACAAGACAATACATAAGAAGAAAAAAATCCGTTGCTGGACCTTTGCCAAAAGATTGTAAAGAACAGGTAGAAGGAGCATCAAGAGAAAAGAGCTTGAGGGATCCAAGAAATATTGGACATAAGTTTACTGAAGAAACTTTTGAAGAATTAAAGATTGGTTCTGATGGTTCTTTGTTGCCAGAAGAAATTGTGTTCTTCAAAGAAATGCTAGCAAAACAAGATAAATCATTTGCCTTTGAATCTCATGAAATTGGATATGTGGATCCAAATATTGTAACTCCTATGGTTATTTTCACTATACCACATGTACCTTGGAATTTGAGGCCAATTCCAATGCCAAGGGCGCATTTACCAAGTTTGATAGAATTATTAAAAGAAAAGATGAAGATGAAGATTTTAGAGCCTTCTTTTGTACCATATTCTACCCAATGGTTTACAATGCCTAAGAAAAATGGATCATTACGATTTATTAAAGATATGCAGCTAATAAATACAGTTACTATCAATGATGTAGGAATTGGACTAATAGTAGATGAATTTACTAAAGCATTTGTAGAAAGGGCAATTTATTCAATGGGTGACTTGTATTCAGGCTATGACCAATTTCAACTAGCAAAAGAAAGTAGAGACATGACAACAATGAAAACTCCACTTGGATTGGTTAAAATGTGTACTCTTTCTAAATGTACTACTAATTTAGTTGTACATATGATGAGCAGGATGAATAAGGTATTGAGGGATTTTATTCCTGAGAAGACTATGCCTTTTTTAGATGATGTTTTTATTAAAGGGTGCAAAGAAGAAGACAAGGATGAAACTTTAGATAAAAAAGGGTGTCGCAAGTATGTTGTCAATCATATACAAGATTGTGAAAAGATATTGACTTGGCTTGAAGAAGTTCATCTTACATTATCAGGTATAAAATCTATATTTGGAATATAAGAAGTTATAATTATTGGACATTTATGTGGATTTTATGGAAGAAAGCCAGATCCAGCCAAGGTTGATGCAATTAGAAGAATAAAAGAAGATTGCAGTTCTTTAACAAAGGTGCGTAGGTTTTTGGATGCATGTATATTTTATCGTATTTAGATTCCACACTATACTCATATAGCAGATCCATTGTATGAATTATTATGCAAAGGTTATCGTTTAAAATAGAAAAAAAAGCATATCAAAGCAATACAAATATTGAAGGAATTATTGACATCACCTCCAGTATTGAGAAAAATTGATTATTAGTGCAATAGACTAGTGATTCTTACAATCGATACTACTCCAATTGCCATTGGATGGGCAGTGGGTCAAGATGATTTGAATGGACATAGATTTGCAGTTTGATTTGGAGCTAAGATTTTAAGTGCACGCCAACGTGCATATTCTCAAGTAAAAAGGAAATTATAGAGAGTTGTTTCAGCTATGAAAGCTGAAAGGGATTATTTAATTGGGACAATAGTGGTGGTGGAAAAAGATTGTTTATCTTTGCTTGGAATGATTATTAATTGCACAACTCCAGACATTGCAATGTTAAGATGGATTGCTTATATCAAGTCATTGAATCCGAGGTTTAAGCATATTGCGGGAAAAGACAATTTCATAGTAGATATATTATCTTGAGCAAGATATAATAGAGAAGATGAGATGATAGAGGATATTGATAATGTGGGTATTAAATTTTATTTAATTTCACAATTGAATAAGGAAAACAAGTCATTTCGTGAAGAAAATTATGAAAGAGATTTATTAGATATTAGATATTATTTGAGCATGTTAACCAAGCATGCTAATTGGTTAGTTGAAAAATTTAAATAAATCAAGAGGAAAGCATACAAGTTCATATTACAAGGAGAATTTCTATAGAAGAGGCCAAAATCAAACATTGGTATGCCACAACAAGTAGTAGGTACCAAAGAAGATCAACAAGAATTACTCAAGGAATTTCATGATAGTTTATGGGTAGGGCATAGAGGAATTTGGGCTACAATATTGGTGGAAGAATATATATCGAGATGTAATTTTATTTGTAGAATCTTGTGTGGCTTGTCAAATGTATTCAAATATACGACATCAAGATGGTTTGCATCCAATATATCGTTTGGCCATTCATTTTAAATGGGTTGTGGATTTGGTTATTATGCCAATGGAACTATGACAAATGAGGTATTTAGTTTTGGCTCGTGAGGATTTATCAAACCAAGTGGAAGGCAGGGCTTTAATGATAAAGTCTACAGAAAGAATTTGCAGGTTTTTACTTGAAGATGTTATTTGCCACTACAGATGTGTGGAAAAGATTATTACAGATCATGGAGAATTAAATGT
The DNA here is from genome assembly GCA_036785485.1 of Physcomitrellopsis africana. Lineage (NCBI taxonomy): Eukaryota > Viridiplantae > Streptophyta > Bryopsida > Funariales > Funariaceae > Physcomitrellopsis > Physcomitrellopsis africana. The sequence continues at coordinate 252,925 of JAWRVF010000476.1, read as the reverse complement.
ACATAAAGCTCGTGAATTCTTCAAAAGATGTGGAGTTAAATTATCATTAACTACGGCTTATAATCTAGAAGCGAATGCAAAGAGTGAACGTGGACATCCACCAATTGTAAAAGCCTTGGTTAAAGCTTACAATGGAAGAGTGAGAGAATGGCCTTGACTTCTACCTTATGCATTATGGGCTGATCGAACAACATATAGTTTGGTGACAGGATATATGCCAATAGAACTCATGACAGGTCAAAAACCTATTATGCCAATTGAAGAACAAATGCCAACTTGGAGTGTACTATCTTGGAAAGATGGATTAACAAGAGAAGAATTACTGGCTATAAGAATTTGACAACTTAAACAAAGATCAGAAGATGTAGAACTAACATTAAAACAGTTACAAAAGGCAAGGCTAAAAAAAAAGGCTCGGTTTGATAAACGACATCAATTGAGGCCTAAAGCAATTGAAGAAGGTGATTGGATAATTGTTTATGACAGCAGTTTGGATAACCAGCATAGTACCTTACGGAAGTTTTTAAAATGTTGGTTTAGACCCTATGTAGTGGTAACAATTCAAGACAATGCCACATGTTTATTGAAGGAATTGGATGGTACAAGGTTGAAGATACCTATTGCTGAGAAGCAAGTAAAGGTTTTCAAAAGACGAGATGGAGAAATAAACGTGGAAGATCATGTTGAAGATATCAATGACTTTAAAGAAGACAATTATATTGAAATGGATGATGAAGAAGAACTTGGTACAGATAATGAAGAGATGGTATGATGCCAACTATAACATATGCTTCATTTGGCGCATACCGGAGGATGCGCAGATTCAGAGGGAGTGGATGTCGTGTTGCAGCACGTTTATATAGTGAAAGGTATAGATAAGAGTAATTTATATTTAATACTTGATTCTCTTAATTCAATAGGAACTTTGAATACTTAAGAAAAGAGTTATGGAAGCTTCTTAGATTATTTTCTTGTTTTAATAGCTAACAGATAAAAATTAGTTATTAAGGTTTTCTTCTAGACTATACAAACTCTATTATTGATTTTGAAAAGCCATAAGTTAATTAAAATAGGATAGAAAAAAAAATAGTTATTATAATTGATACTAGGATTAAATTAAAAATAGGATTTAACTTAAAAATCCTTAGAATTAGTTGAATTGATATCCGGAGAAAGATCGGATATGAGACAAGGTCGAAATCGGACCTCTAGGGACAAAAACGATCACTGAAGGCAAGAAGAGAAGACATTCAAAGATCGGCAATTAGAATTGGCTAGCTAGCTTGAAGGGGGTTCTAAAGGCATTTAGCTTGTGACCATAGGATTTTGAAAGAGTTAGCAATCGCTATTCAAAGTCAAGGTTTGTATTGATATTTTGGATTTTATATAAGACAATGATGGCTTGCATTGTTGAGTGATTTGTGCAATTTGTATAGTATCTATGATACAAAATTTGATATTATCTGGATTGTTGGATGTGCTAAGTGTATACAAAAATTTGTATTAATCTAGCAATGCAATCAGGAGATATTTGAGTTTTGATATAAAGGATTGTCGGAAGCTGGCAATTTAGGGTTGGATAGGATTTCTATGATTACTAAAGATCCACCAATTGGATCAACATAAATTTTGGTGTGCTGATAGAAAATTTATAGGTTGACCTACAAATCAAGTTTGAGCTGAAGTTAACAGTGAAAGAAAGAGAAATGACTACTAGAATTTTTGCATCAATCTTCAAGTTAGCGGCCGAGTATCATTAGTATGTTTTTTAGAAATTTTCTTACAATCTGTAAGTTGGGTTGATCTAAATTTTTCTCAGCATATAAAAAGCTTATACCAACATTTGTGTACAAAATTTCACACCAAGTGGATAGTTAAATTAAAAATTATAGCTTGTCAAAGCTCACTAATTAGGATTAGGACTTACAAATAAAAATAAAAATTGCTTAATTATAAAAGAAACGAGGTAATTGGAATATATGTATGGTTGATGTTACTAAGAGGAGTATTTTTAAACACTTTTGAATTGAAGTTCAAATTATATTCCTCATACATGGCTGAAACCTATTAGGATTTTTTGATTATTTGCAAACATTATTTTACCTTCCACAACTAGGTGCTTGGTGCATTCCTGAACAAATCAACATATAATACGACACCGTAAGCAAAGTTCCAACCAATCCAATGTGTGATTCCTCCGTTGGATAACGTTCGGATTGTAGAGCTATTATTAACTTGATTTGATTGACAAAAACTCGAAACTTGGAGTGTTGTTGTGAAGTAAATAAATCCATATATAGAAACCTAACTTAACTATCTTTTCTTTAAAATTTTATGAAGTACTTTTTTCTTCTTACCAATCTAAGTTTTTATATAGTTTAGAAAAAATTTCTCACTTTCTTCTTTTTTTTTTGGCTAAAATTTTACTTTATCTTTAATCTTAACTTTAACTTTGATTTAGCCTTGAAAACTTCTTTTATTTCTTTTATCTTTTTTCCAATCTTAGGTTTTAATAGATTCGGGATTATATTTGTAGATATAAGGAGTTTTGACTTTAAAGTTGAATTTAGGATTTTACTAAAGATAAATAGAGATTTGGATGTCAATAGTTGGCTGCCATTAATAGTGCTGACTTTAAGGATTAGATTTGGGGTTTTTATAACTTTAAACTATTAATTGTTGACTTGGACTTTAAAGACCTGGGCTACGACTTCTTTGACGAGCTTGGAAGAGAAGAAGACAGGGTTTTTGGACAAATCCAAGGAAGTATTCACAAAGAACTTCTTCTTGGTATAAGTTTAGGTGGTAGAAACGCATGATTCGAAGCTTAGATGAGAGAGATATGCTTGTTTGAACTTAGGCTACTAATATGACACCTACTTTCACTTTTCTAGATATATTAGGAGTCTTAAGATACTAGCAAGAAATCAAGAAGTTGGGTTAGAAACTAGACTTTAAGCTATACATTTTACATTCAAGAATTGATAGAAATAATTCTAAAATGAGTGAGATATGGCTAGTTAAAACTAGTAAATTAAACTAGGGTTTTGAAGAAGTTAGATAAATAGAAGGGTTTACTTTAAGCTAGAACTTGAGTTTCAAGATGAATTTGAAGCTCATTATTGGTGTACATATCACTTTTACTATAAAAAGTCTGTCTAAAATCTCATATCAATTAAGACTTTGATTAGAGAGTAATGGCAAATTTTGTTCTCAGGTGTCTAGGGTTTTAACTTTCAAAAGTACCTGCCAATGATTTGGTGATATCTAGCGATCAGCAACGAATTCATAGCTCAAAATTTATGTGACAAAGATCAAAGGTATGAATCATGTTTTTGCAAAATTTGAGCTTATATAAACGGCTAGATCTCAAATTATGAATTTTCAAGTTTCTCATTTGGCTTTTACTTATAAAATTACTTGCTAATATATTTGATGATATCTAGTGATCGGTAATGAATTCACAGTTGAGAATTTTTGTAAAGATGACTAAAGAAGTGAATTCTTTGCTTCCAAAGTTTGAACTTATTTAAACAGTTGGATTTTGATTTATAAATTTTTAAGCTTCTGGTTTGTTGATTTATTATACACATGGTTTTGTGACTATAAAAGAGAAATTTAAGAAAGTTTGTGCATATTGGATCCAACTTGATTGTAAAGAGGGACCTTGCATCTACCCGAAGCGGACTTTTGTCACGACAGCGTGTACCATCAAACTTGTCTGGAAGGCTAATTCGAGTTTCCTTTCATTCTGCAAGCAATGGTTCTCGTTGAACCACACGTAAAGCTGCTTCTTCTGGTGCAAAAGCTTGAGGCTCATGAAGCCTAGATTGTATTATTCTGGTATCATACTACATTTACGTGCAGTATATAAAAATATTATATATCTTATATCTATTGTTAATATATGTGTGATTGCTAGAGGTTATTTTAGAAGATATTACAAGGAGAGGATTTATTATAGCCACTTAGTTAGTGAATTAAGATGGCTATTTGTTTTGTTCCTACCTTATTTATATCCTAGAATAGACTCTTTTGTAATTAGAAGAAAGATAAAGGTTGTTTTACCTTTCTTGTTGCCTTTTGAGGTAGAATGGACCTTGTGAGGGATAAGAGAGAAGAGCATGGGGGGAATAAGGCCCATCCAATAGGATTTGGCTGCCCATGTGAGCGTCTCATAGTCTAATATGGAAAGAAAGGGAGATATACTCCTCTTGCTAGACCGAGGATAGAAGGCAATTTTCAGTGGTAAACTTTGGAGAGAGATAGCTCCGAGGAGATAGATGCGTTTATAATGAAAATTGATGGGTGTGTTCTTCAAATTGTGAGGATTCCAGAACCTACTCACTTTCTTGTTTTAGAGTTGTGAGCATAAAATTATGTTTATTTTAGTAGAATAGGATTTACTACCACCTGATGAAGAGGGGCAGAAACTTCGAGCTGCCACTGCAAGTTTGATTTCGACTCTTTCTTAGTGAAATTTACAAAAAGTGTGGAAAATTGTGCTAGATTTCTATCAAGACATCTCTTGTAGCATTTGGAGTTGGAAAGCAAAAGTTGTGAGCTTGAGAGTGGGAAAGGGTTTGCTGCCACCCGATGAAGAGGGGCAGAGACTTTGTTCAACCACCCAAGTCGGATAGTCTCTTCAATCTTTTTGATAATTTAGGTGCTTATAGAAGCTTGTGTAAGCTTTCTACAAAAACAAAAATCAATACATTTGGAGCTTTTATGAAAGTTTTATGAGCCGTGAAGTGTCAAAAAGGGCAAATTGTTGTTAGGGTTTGAAGAGTAGAATCAACTAGCTACAAAATCTGGAGTTTTAGAGGCATACATGCGAAATTTTAGAACAAGTTAGATGATGGAGTGAGCTTTCTAAAAAGCTATTGTATGTCTAATTTGGAGAAGGGAAGTGATCACAACAAAGGCTGAAGTGAAGAGGAGCTTTGCTGCCTTTGCATTTACTTGGAAATTTTAGTGCCTACTTCTTTTAGCCATAACTTTTAAATGATAAGTCATCTATTCGTGAAATTTTGATATATTTTACAATGGATTATTGGCTTTCCATAGGCTATAAGCACGCTTGATTCGACCTTTGGATGAATTTTTAGTGATTTATTTAATTTCAGCTTGTTGTATAACTTGTATTCCTCATATGCGGTTGTATTTTGAGGTATACTTGAATACATATACACTTTGCTTATACCTTTTATACAAGTATATATACTTGTATTTATATCAAGTATTTATACAAGTATTTTATAAGTATTATACATAATATTTATATAAGTATTTATACAAGTATTATACCAAGGATTATACATTATTTTATACAAGTATTTATATAAGTATTATATAAATATTTATACAAGTATTATTCAAGTGTTTATACTTTATATTTATACAAGTCTTATATAAATATAATGCAAGTATAATTTGAAAGTTTGAACAAATATAGTGCAAGTATAGAAGATACTTGCACGGCTTCCTCTCATATTTCCTGCTAGTCTAGTAGCAGCTATATTTCTTCTTAATTGTTGTTATAATATTTCAACAACTAATATTTTAATTTTTTCTTCCTCTTAATTGTTGTTACATTTACAACGTAGATGTAGTAAGTTTTTTCTATTGAATGGCATTATATAAGATTATTACATGCTAGCAAATTGAAAGATCTAAAAAAGATAAAATTAAGATTTCTATTGCTTTGACAACCAATACAAATAGATCAAATAAGCTAGAACCATTCATTCTTAGACATGCAACAAAACCATATGCCTTCAATTAAAAAAACAAGTAAACAATTTGGATTCTATTATTGCCATAATATTAAAGCATAGATGATGGAACTATTTTTATAAATATAGCTTCAAAAATTGGACAATCAAATGTGGACTATAAACCAAAAGATCTTATTCTTATTGAATAATGTCCTATTACATGGAATAAGATCTTTCTCTTATAAATGTTGAAGAATACTTTCTTCTTCTCAAGATTCAACCAATGGATGTTTAAATTATTACTGCATTCAAAAAAAGATACTAACACTTCTAGCTCTAAGATGCTATTAACAAAGATGAATAAGGAAATACAAATATTTATAAGATTGACTAATTAACAACAATGAACTAGTACAAAGTTATATGAAGTATCTTGGAGGTTACTATTAAAAATTACTTTCAATATATACGATTCTTTTAAGAAGAAATATTAGTTGTTATCAATTATGCATAATATCTTTTTTTTTGTTTAAAAAGCTTTGAAAAAAGTAAAATTTTTCTTGTTTGGCATTATAGCATCCAATTGGCAAGGGCTTTATTAAATTGGATATAATAAACAGTAAGGATGCACTTTGCAATTAGATTTTGAAGATCTATTTTTAAATATGGCTGATATTTGTTGAGGATATTATTAATTGTACTTTGAGTTGGTGTTTTTATATGGTGGAAGTCCTCTTTAGCACAATTGGCAAGGGTAGTCTATAACATCTTAAAGTTACATTATTTATGCTAAACAAATCTTAAACTTTTGGATATTAGTCAAGTTTAATTGAAGAGGCATGGTAGAAAAGAGGCAAAAGAGAAAGATAGAGAAGAAAAGTATAAAAAAGTGGAGGAAAGGATTAGATGATTAGAAGATTGAATTGTTAAGTTGATACTTTTTTACAAAAAAATTTGGTTGTTTTTTTATACTTTTTAGCCAAAAACTAATTAGTAGATATTTCTTTGCTTAAATTTTATTTATTTATTCAATCATAAATTAAAATTAACTAATTTATTTATTTTAAAATTATTTTTATAATTATTAATCTTTGATAATTAATTTTTTTTTACAACAAATGATATTAATTAGTGAAAAAACAATTGTATTAACTCTATTAGCATTTTCAATCTATATTTTCTTATTTAAGTTTGATCTAATTTTGATTTGTGATGCCATAAATTATGTGCTGCTGCAAATATTGTTTATTAAATTATAACATTTTTTTCACAAAATTGTGCTATGTTTTTATATGTATTTTTTATTATGTTAAATATTTATAAATTCTTTGCAAAAAATTTTTTGCATATTAGGATTTGTATTAAATGTTGTGTTTAATAAAAATCTTCTACCTTTTCTAAGAAACTATTCTTTTCATTAGTATTCATAATATTATAAAGAGTTAAATAAAATGATATGCATGAATAAGTTGAATTAGTTATTAAAATAAAATAAAGATTTGGATATTATTGATAATAAATAATAATAATAATAAAAAATATTAGAAATAAATTAAAAGATTTTAGATATATATATATATATATATATATATATATATATATATATATAAAATTTAAAAACTAATAAATTATATAATTTGATCAAATAATGTAATTAAATATATTATGTAAGAAAATTTTAAATATATGCAAATAATTTTATATTTTTTACTATCCATTATATGCAAAATTAATTATAAAATTTTATATGAGACCTTTATTTTAGAGTATATTATTGTATATAAATAATTACTTTTACATTGAATTATAAAAAATAAGTGTTTTTAACATCAAACTTTACAAAAATTTAAATCTTATACCTTCATATTAAACTATATTTTTTTTTTTATATATATTTATTAAAATTATATATATATAATTTATAAAAATTTATAAAAAAATTCTTATAAAAGAATAGATGCCTAATTTTTATACAAAAACTTTTGTAGTGGTTTATATTACAAATTATTAAAATCTTTGTGAATAGATTTTAAATCTTTTATGTAATTAAAAAAAGACTTAAAGATAAAATTATATTAAAACTTATCAATATTTTTTTAAGTCTTAAAAAATTCAAGACTTACAATCTTTTTAAAATTCGAAGCTATATCTTAAATTAAATTAATCTTCTTCTAACATAGTTAATCCTTATATCTATTTTTTAATATTTTTAGATATAAAATATAATTATATTTTTAATATAATTGTGATTACTTAAGTAGATTTTATATATATATATATATATATATATATATATATATATATTTTTAAATCTATAAAATTAATTATTGAATTTTTTATTTTTTAAAAAAATCTATATTACAATAAATTACTATTAGCTTGATATGAAATTTTTTTTATTGATGTACAATATAAGATATTTTTTAAAGACCAATTAGCCAAATAGTTTCTTTTATTATTTTTTTATAATTGTTTTTTTATTATCTCAAAATCAAAAATACTAATTATTTTAAATTTTGGTATAAATAAAAAAATCTTATTAGTATTTTTATATTTATTTTTTTAATATTTTATTAAATAATAATATCTTTTTAGTGATATTTTATAAATTTAGATACAACCTACCATCTTCAAGTAATTTATGGTCAATCCAAACAATAATTGAATTTTAGAAAGCTACTTTTATATTGGATTGTTTATTTCAACTAAGATAACTTTTGTCGTTCTTATGTTTAGCTCGTACAATTATTACTCCATCAATTTAGCATTTTAGGTTCAAATCCTTAGATGTGAACTTTATAAAATTGATTTTATTACAAAAACCTCTAATTAATAATGATGATTTTAAATACATATTTTCATCCACATTGGTTGTAATTTTTTCTACAACAATTATATTCATGATATTTTATAGATTTTATAACTATTGTAGCATCTTTATCAATATTATTATTGATTATTTTATATATATATAAAAGTAGATTTGTGTCTAAAATTATTTTTGATTCATAGATACAAATTTTCATTTAATAAGACTAATTTTAAGTAGTGCACAACTCTAAATAAATTAAAATATCACCAACTACTCACAATTTTAGATGTATGTATTCATACATATATGCATACAAATAAATGGAAACAATATATAGATAATAATAGTAGGAATTTAGAATCAAATTTAGATATCTATTTTTTTAATAAAATATTACAAAAATATCTTTTAAAAGACCATTTTTTAGGTGTAGAACATAAAAAATTGCCCCACTCAAAAAATATTTGTCAACAAACAAAGATATGAATAGAGATTGTTCAGATGTTGAAGGTGGTGCATTTGTTAATGAAGGTGTTTAATATGAAAATATGCTGGTGAATTCTATTTAAAGAAATAAAGACATAAATAAAAATGCATATGTTGTTATTTGTTACCAAAACTTTGAAGCAGATGATAACATGTATGTGCATGTGATAGAGCAAGTAAGTGTAAAAATGATGAGATTGCAAGACTTACTAAAAAGAAGCAAAAATTCAAGTAGAAATCAAGTTCAAATCAAGAACCATTGCAAAGCCAAGATCTACAATTTAAGGTTTTTATAAGTACAGTGTTTTAAATAGTATCAAATATCAAATAATTATTTTGCAATCAATCATTTAATACATAATTGAAGTCATCTCACAAGATGTTTCTAGACTCCCATAATATTGCATAAATATACATAATTATTTTACTAGTTAAATGTATTTTTAAAATTATTCTACCTATAAACAAAAATACATCCAAAAAAAATGTTTACAATACCAGTAGAATAAATCTAAGATGTGATCTTATTTCCAACTTTCATAATTCTATTGGATATTATTGAAGTGCACATTAATCAAGATACCATAGATATAATTGAAAAGTCTCCATCCCACTTATTACCCAAAAAAATACATATAACTTGTATCATCTTTGTTCAAAAATCCACTCAAAGGGTAACCAAAGTCAAGAACATCAACTTTGATGTGATAACCAATAATCAAAGGCAAAAATCTGATTTGATACCTTACACAAGTACAAATAAATTATTCATCAAAAACATATTCTTACTGATAGTGCAACAAAAAGAAGATGTCATTGAATGGACCACATCTAAAAATAAAGAAACACATGTCACCAACACATTGTCTGCATTGAAACACTCACTCAACCACAGATCCTCATTGGGTACAATGACCCAATTTTTCTCCATCAGTTTCAAACAATGACAATTGACTAACACACTGCAGCAGTCTTGGTCCCCTGGGAAAAGAGGCACCTTATGTAACTAACAACAAAAGCACCATGCATTATACAACATTTTCTCATTCACAGGTGGGGTGTGGTACACTACGCATCATTTCGTAAGCATGTGTACAACATATTCAAAAAAGACTTGCACAGCCCAATACCCCCCAAGTCAAGAGTTGAATTTGGCCACCACTCCCAAAAATACCAAAACAACCATTTTTAGGGCTAGGATTTTGGAATCTGACGCCCACAATCTGACGCCCGCAACGCTGCTGCCGCGTATCCACGGCGCTGCAGCCGTAGCGCAGCCAAATGCTCGTGCTGCTGCTTGTGTGGATCATGGCCAATCTGTATGTACCAATTTGTCGGCAAATTGACGAGCATGCTTCGCAATAGCTTCGATGCAAGTTGAGGCCGTGAATCGTGTCCCGACACATTTGGGTTGCGGTGGAATCTGGTTTGGTGATGCCGGATTTTTGTCGCATCGGCTTCCACTCCGGAATCTCGAATGCCGTGATGGGTGAATTCTGATCAGTGTGGGAACTGCTCAGTGCCCCCTCGCGATGTCGCTGCGTTGCTTCTTCGCCCCGAACATTGCTTTTTGTCTCAAATTAGGATTAAGGAGTGGGAGCTTTTGTGGCTTGGCCAAGGCGAAACTGCTGCGCCAGTAGCGCCTGCGGGTATGCTTTTGAGATTACCGACTTCGAACTTGAAATCCTGTGGTCAGGAAATGATAATTTCTTATAAGTGATGGAGGGTGTGAAGTGCAGAGAAGGATAAAATTCTCTGGTACATGACCTCGGGAAGATGATACATGGAATCGATCCTTGGTGTGCGAGAAAGGTCACCCTGCACTCCGAAACAGAACACGTTAGCCTCAAGGAACTTACAATCTTCCATGTCTAACTTTCCAAGTATCATAAACCTGAAAATTGCTTGTCATTTAGCGCTTGGAATTGATGTTCTGGAATATTCAAAACAAGGCTGAAATTTGAACCACGGAGGGGATTGAGAAGACCTCGTGTATGTCCGTAAATGGGGAGGTGGAAGCACATTTTCAGCAACGTCAAACGAATTGGAAGGCATGGTTCTGAAGATTGCATGTGTGATTCACCGAGCTTATTCCAGGAGGTTGACTGAGCAGCGAGCAAACAAATAGAATGAAGATAGAAGCCGCGGTTTGGACACTTGATTGACGTCCCATTGAGAAGCTCAAAGTTTCTGTCTTTGTCCTAGCGCAAAACAATGAAAAGGTTCAATGACTGCCCGGCAAGTCCAGAATGCGAATCAAGCAAAAGAGGCAGCGTCGATGATTTCATGCAGGGAGCAGAATCATCTTGCTCTATTACATCGCAATTCTAATATAGTTTTCGGTCGTGTAGACTCATTTGGGTTCAAGCACCCCCTACGAGATTTCAACAAATAAATGGCTACAAAACATGCCCCCCAACAACAACAACAAAAAAAAAAAAAAAAAAAAAAAAAAAAATCTGAACCGCTTGATTGGTCAGTTGAATCTCTGAGCTCCAAAGGACCAAACACGAGCGGTTTCATACCATGACTGGACGAGAGAGGTGAACCCGACAAGATGAAAAGCAAATGACATGCACGCCATCGAAATGGAACTAGACCAACAGACAAGATTCGAGGCCATCTTCGTCACGTGCCTCCTGCTCTCATGTTTTCGTTCGCTGAGCGGAACCAGGCCGAAATCCCATGCGAAGCCATGCAGCGGTCGGAAACCGAAGTTTGACCACCAAAAAGAGATAAGTATTTTGACCAGTTGATGGATTTTTGCAATGGCTTCAACAACAGGCAACCCAGGCAGCACAAACCTTCTGTTTCGAGCAGTGGGGGAAATTTGATGGGGACTGAATTGTCCACCAGATTACCCTGCACCCCGCCTTTTCTCCATGCATCACCTTCTATTCTACATTTATGCTTCGATGTCGCTGCATTTCGGTTGATTTTAGGGTTCTGGTGACCATGGACTTGCTCCGGATTGCATCGTGAACCTTCTGCTGCAGTCAACATTTCCATGGAGATAGACATATTGCTTTCTCACATTTCGACATGCGCCTCTCCACGTAGCTTTCTCACAGCACTCTTCCATTTCCGGCGCGATTTTCTCCATCTGACGCTCATGCAGTCATGAGTGAAGCACAGTGGAGCTCAATTACGCTTGTCGACGTGTCTTTCACCGTCCTCTGCATCCTAGCCCACAAGAGTTTCGTTACTTTTCTTCTCTGAACCTACAAATCGGTCCTAACTGGATCATTACTTGAGCAGTTTTTTGAGAGATTGCGGAACTCAACTTTTGATTTCAAACTCCGAAACTGTGCATGAAAAACGTAATTTACATTGTAGAATCTTATGCTGCAGTCACAGTGCTGTGTGGAGACTGTGAGTGACTGAGATAACTAGCATGGCTTCGACAGAGCTCTCACGCTGCAGGGGATCATGACCCAGGCATGATGAGTCATCAGCAAGGATGTCAGAACAGCAACAACACAAACGTGCTCTTATACCCTAAGATTGTATCGATCAAGCCCCACATGCGAGGGTGGGCTTTAATCAACATGAAGGTTAGGCACTCTGCTGCGAAGATCACCAGCGAGCTCGCACGATTCGCAGCGCGGCGACGGACTGACTCGCATGGCAGCCACGGAAGTGCTCTGCAATCAACCGCTCAAGCTTGCGTTGTTCGAAATCGGATGCCGAGGTGACAGTGCCAGGTCAGCACATTACGTGGCAGGAACTTGGAGATGGGATTTTGATGTCCCAAGTGCATGGCGTCATTTATCTTGACTGCACATTGTTGTCTTTTCTAGCATTGCCTTAGGGGGGTCTTTAAGCTCATGGGAGAAGGCAAAAAGTTACAACTTGTAAAACTTGTGATTGGTTGAAATTGAGAAGTTTTCTTTTGTTAGATTTATATTTGGGGAGATTAGCTAAGATGACATGAGAGGAAAAGATGTGGTGGATTGTACTTTTTTCCTAAATTTCATGAATAGTGTTGTCTCTTGGAATTTTGCTTCACCAAATAGATGATATTTAGAAGGCATTTGGACCATTCTCTTTAAAGTGGGATTCTAGATATAGAGATCCCTTTACACATAAGAAGTTTAAGATCAAGATGTATGTGTATAAAGTTTTAGTAGACATAGTACATTGTTTAAGAATTGACTAAGATCAAGAAGCCTCACTTAGTTGTCTTTATACTTTTAAAAAAATCAATCCAAAGGTTGTAAAAAGAAAAAATAAAATATAATATTTTTTTTTTCCTAGAAGGCGTGAATTGTATTGTCCTTGGATATATGTGGTAGGTCCACTCCTAAAAGGTAGTTTTTATATTAATATTTTTTACAATTACATCAAAATTTACTAAAATTTTTTTTTTTTTTTTTTTTAATCTTTTATAATTTTTAGATCAAGATATGAACTAATATATTTAGTCTTATCAAAAAATAATAATAATTTTCTATTTTATGGCATCTTTTTATTTTATAGTGTCTCCAATGACCAAAGTTTGTAAAAGAGAGTTTTTCTTCACCAAGCAAGGTATCTTTCTAAGGCTTTTGTACTAAGGCCTTTCAAAGTCACTTTGCAAGTTTATTGACCCTCTTAGAAGAAAAGGTGAGAAGCAACAACTTTTAAAGCTTGAAATTGGTTGAAATTAAAAAAAACCTCATTTTGTTGGCTTTGTACTTAAAATAATAAACCAAAAGGCCATGAAAAAGAAAAATGAAATAGAATGCATTTTTTTTCCTATATGGCATGAATAATGTTGTCTCCAAGTATTTATAATAAGTCTATCTTAAAAAGATGGTTATTGTAAAAATTTAATAAGGTATATTAGAAACTATAAAATATATCTATTAAAATATAGGCAATAATATATATATATATATATATATATATATATATATTTTAAATTATTTATGACCAAGATACAAGCTAGCATATTTAAAATTAAAGTTTTTAAAAACTAGTTTTGTTTGTTTCATGGTCTTTTTTCACTTCATACTATCTCTTAAGACAAAGATTTTTAAAAGAGATTTTTTCTTCACTAAGCCAATCACATTTGTAAGAAAGTTTTTATATCTAAAAATTAAAAAATAAAAACTCTCTTTTGAAAGCCTTAGCTTTAGAGATATAATAAAATGAGAAGAAGCTATGAAATGGATCAAATTTTGTATTTCTTAAAATACTGAATATGGTTGCAAATTTGAAAACAACACTATTCATGATATATAAGAAAAAAGTATATTCTACCTCATATTTTCTTCTCATATAATCTTAGCTAATCTTCTTAAGTATAAAGCCAACCAAGCAAAACTTCTCAACTCAACCAAATATAAGTTTTGAAAATTGTGACCTTTCACCTTTATTCTTTAGTACAAAGATTTCATAAGACCTTTGTAGAAGAGCCTTCTAAAGTGGACTTTAAGATATAAAAACATTAGGAATTATGATTTAGAATTGTGAAATAATTTATAATTAAAATAAAAATAAACTATAGGCATTAGTTGTAAAACTATCAAAATATTTATTCTTAAAAATTAAGAAGCATTTCAAATTCCATATTATCAACCATAGAATTAAAACTCCTACACCCAAATCACATCATTAGCCATATCTTTAGTTAGTGTGCATGCATTTATATATTAAAATAGGATGGTTCTATTTTTGATGGGCCAGAGGATCACTAGTGACCTTGATTCTGTTGATGGGTGCCAAACCCTCACATCTTAAAAGGAAACTAAGATGATGAAATGAATTTGGTAGTAAAGACTTAAGTTCTCATGACTTGGGACCAATCTAACACGTTCCCTTGTTCTCGCAACGCCTGTCTGCAAAGACGCACTATTACATTCTTTGGTCAAGATGAGTAGGCGCCATACAACGTGGCAACGGAGAGTTGCCTTCACGCCAAGTCAGCAGCCCGGGATTTAACGGTTCTTGCCATTGTGTAACCCTGTCATTGGCTGTTAAGTGCTCCCCTTCTAAAATTGTGGTTCTGTCTACTCAAGGAGGAAGCCACTAGGTGACACGTGGACTCCAGTCAATACCACCTTCAGGTATCAAGTGTGCCAATAGCCTGAGATTAAGCCACCGCCACGTGGTAGATATGGGAGGTGAGCACGTGAATTAATGTGTCTGGACACGTGTCATTATTTTGCGTGATGCCATCTCTCGATCTTCCAACTTACTTCTACCATGCTCCACCATGCAATCCTTCCATTATTGTTATAGGGTTCAAATCTTAAAGCTATAAACTCCAAAGATCTTTCAAAAAATCATTACGTGTAAAGATAGAAATATAGTATTATATTCGCAGGGTTTAGGGTTGTAGTTGATGTCATTAATTTTTGAAAAATTGGTGCAGCTTAAACAAACAAACCAAATCATTGTAATCTTACATGATATTTACAAGTCATATGATTGTTATGTCCTGTCATATATCAATTATTCTAACACAGTTTTTACACTTATTCTGTTGCTTTTTCTTCTTGTGAAATATCATACATCACTTTTGTATCTTTTATAAATTCTGAAAATAAAAATGCATCATTTCAAAACATGTACCTAAATATTTAGGTTGTTAATAAGATATTTTCAACAAATGATTCATCAAGATTTTGAAAGATAGATTATGTATATGTATTTGTGTATGTGTGTATATATATATATATATATATATATACATATACACACACATACGCCCACATAGGGTTCTCCCAATAATTAATCCCCCAGAAATTAATAATCTTGAATAATTAATCAAAATTTTGGAAATCAACTCTATACTATGGTGCCTAATCAATAATCTTTGATTTCTAATAATTAATTACTTTTTATTGACTTTTATTAATTAACAAAAGTAATTAACAAAAGTAATTAACAAAGGCCACTTGGTCAATAGGGCAATGTGGGTGTACATGATTGGGTGAGGCAAGGGCATGTGGCCACCATGGCAGAAGCAAACATCCTAGATCATAGAGCATTGGTAAGGATGATTTTTATCTCCCTTCAATATGACACCTCCAATGATTAATAACCTCTCATAATAAATCCTTTTCCTGCAATAGATGATATTAATTAACAGGGATAATATTATATATCTTGTCAAAACATAATCAATGTGAAATTTATATTTATAATTTAACTCAATTTATATGGTAGACAAAGGAATGATGCTTCAATATCATTTGTTAATACAAGTGAGTAGGTTAAGGAACATAATGAATTCTAGTGACATCTTCAAATGTGCAATGTTTATAGACTTGTCTTTATTTTTTTATTTTTTTATTTTATTTTTGTGTATTAATACAATCAAAAATTATTGTTGTTCAATTTTTTTTTAAAAGTGTATATGCATGTAGATATTTGTTAATTTTAATTATATCATATACTCAATATAAATTTATATTTTAAACAAATTTAACTAATTTAAGGGAATTGTAGGGGACAAGAAAAAGGTCACATCTTTTTAACCCTTTAATTGGTTGAAATTGAGAAGCCACAAGATTTTAGCCAATCAAAAAGATTTGAAAGTTGTATCCTCTTCCCTTATCTCTTAAGTATAGAGACTCTCCTAAGATAATATATATAATTTTATATAAAATTTTAAATTATCTTAATTAAAAATTTAAATATATAAATTATTAAAATAATAATATTATATTTTATCTAAAATTAATTATAAGCTATTCAAAGGCCTTTTAATATCTTTATTAATCTTTTTAATGCTTTAATGTGATTTTTAAAATTTTAATGATCAATTAAAAGTTTTTATAGACTTTTATAGTTGTTCAATAGTTCTTGCAATTCTATAAAATTTTAAATGGTTATTTAAAAGCTTCTAAAAAATAACTTATAAATTTCTAAATTTTTTGATAAATTCAAAGATCTTCTGTATAAGTTTCTTTAAGACATTGTTTCCCAATACAAATACATTTGAAGTAGTCTTGCTTATATAAGTTGTACAAAAATCTATGCTACTTGATTGTTTCTAAGTTATACAAATATTTTTTATGATAAAATTTTGTAATTTAAGCTTGTAATGTTTATTTAATATATAAATATATTTTTTAATATTATGTTTAGACACAAAGAGATTTATATTAACAAATTTAATCTGAAGAATGTCAATAAAAACAAAACAACACTAGTATATAAAAATACTATATTTAAAAGTTAAAATAAATATCTAAAAATTATCAAAATAAAATTATATATATATATATATATATATATATATATATTAAAAAAAGTGGAGATTTGTTAAAATTTATAAGAATGCCAAAGATTTATAAATGTGTAATTTAATTATAACACATTAAAAAGTTATTATATATGATTTTCTATAAATATATATATAAAAATTTATATATATTACTTTAATTTTTAACTTTTAATTTTTTTAAAAAAAGTTTTACAAGTTATCAAATAAATAAGTAAATGACAATTAGATAAAATTACAAAGTAAGATCTATTTAAAAATAGTCACAATTTTAACATATAAAGAACAAGTTGTTCCAACTAATTTTTTTTTGTACAAGAACATGTAAAAAAACATGGTGGATCTTGATATTATTATAAAGCTAGATCTTTTATTTACCTTCTAAATCAAGTTCTACTTTAACCTCACAAGATACGTCCTTATTTCCTTTGTCTTCTCTACTGTAGTTTGATTGCAACTAAACTAATTAGTACACTAAAGTCTTAGGCACAAATTTTCTTTCTTTCTTTTAATAGTTATAATCATGTAAAAAACTAAACCAATTTTTGATTAAAACCAATTAAAGCCTAAATCTAAATAAATTGAATATTTTTAAAAATAGCTCTCATTTTTAAATTGGAGTTTTAAAAATAAAACTTTAATAAAAAGAAATCCAGATTATATTACCATTTTTGTTGCAATAGTAAATTACTTAAATTATTTTGTTAGCTCAAATAATAAAATAAAAAATATTTAAAAACACACTATTAGAATTTTATTTTCTAATTTTTTAATCAACTTGATTCCTAATATACTCATGCAAGATGTCCTTTTAATATAAATTGGTAATTTTTTATACATATTTAAAATTTAGAGCTATATTTATATAAAAAAGAATGTATGTTTTTTGATTCAAAAATCTTTGATAAATTTTTATTTGGATGTTTTATGTAAACCTTTTAAGATTTATTTTTTGATTTATATAAGATTATGTAGGATCAAAAGAAACCTAGAATCAATTGTACGTACAAGAAGAATCTATCTATTTTATTATTTTCTTCTAAAATACAGAAGTTACTTTAAATATAGATGAAAAAGTATATATATATATATATATATATATATATATATATTAAAAAAAGTTCAAAAATATTAAAATATAATTTAAGTAATAAAATTATTTTTTAATAAATAGTCAAAATATTACAATGACTTATTATTAAGTATTTGCACTAAATAAAAAATAAAATATGTTTGATTAAGTTATTTTTTATGTAAATATTTTAAAAAGTATTTTATGTATTTTAAATTAAATAAATATATTAATATTTTATTGATTTTTAAATTTTAATATTATTTATTACAAATATGCAAAGGCACACTTCTAACAAACAAAAATTAATATTAATCTCAAAAAAAAAATTCAATACAAACAAGTATGTAATTACTCAATTTTTAATCTTCAATAGATGATATTTAAATTAATAATTTAACAAAAAATAATTCTTAATTATATTTCTTTTAAAAGAAAATATTATTTATGATTTGTAAGAAGTTTAGTAAGATATTTATTTTATACCAAAAAACCTAAAATCATATAAAGATTTTGATTTTTCATTAGGAGACATTATTTATATCTTTAATTTTTTTATACCTCTTTTTCATATCTTGGATGGGTACGAATTTTTATGTGTTGCACATAAATAGTTCAACTTAAGGATAAAAATATACAACTAATAAATAAATAATTCAACTGATTATATATTTCTAGTTAAATTATAGTTAAGTTTTTAATAATAGTTTTACATAAGTTAAATCTCTTCAGAATTTTTTTCTCAGTAGTATTTTTCAAAGAGTAGTTCTTTTTTTTCTTTTTTTTCTTTTGGTTTTCCTTTATATTTATATTGTAGGCAACACAACCAAAGACATCTCTTAACAATCTTTAAAATATCAACAATTAATACTTAGTACATATTAATCTAAACACATAATAAATATATAAAATTGGTATTCAATAAACCAAATCCCATTTTTTTATTTTATTTTATTTCACACAATGTCCACTGTAAAAAATGCTTTGGCTAATTTGGTAAAAGAAAGAAAGAAAATAAGTAAATAAGTAAATAAAGCTTGTTTTTATACATGTTACAATGCACTATTGCATGCAAACCAACTTATTCTTTGGTGGTGTTCCAAAAAATTCCAAAGATTCAAGTTGGAAGGAAAAAAGAAAAGAAAAAGAAAAAGAAACATTTTATCTTGTCTTTGTAATTCCTAATCAAGCACCACTTAATAGGCTCTTTCTTGTGGATGAAAATGACCACTTGGCTTTCATAGGTCTTAAATGAATGTATAGGTGTATGCATGTTTCTATATATTTATTTCCTATTTAGAGGATTTACTGCCTCGTCTTTGTTTAATTGATATATATATATATATATATGAAAGAAGAAAGTAATGGTATTGGTTATATCTTCATGTACTTGGAAACAACCCAGATGGATTCCATGATGAAGTGATATCTACACTATTCCTTTGTTATAATAAGGCACTTTCTAAAGAAAGTTTGTACTTGTCCTTTATCCTCCATGAAAGTTTGTTTGAAAATTCCTGAATTCTTTTGGACTACCATTCTGTGCTTGTACAATTCCTTTACTGCTGTGCTACACAATTGATGCATTTCATTTCATATTCTGTCTATATTTTTTAAATTTTAAATTTTTTTTTGAGATGCATTCATTTTGGAAGATTCCATTTGATTGTATACTTCACAGTTTTTTGTGCATTCAAAAATCCTCTTTTACTTCATGCATGCATTCTTGCATTTCTAGAAAGCATTCACAAATGGGGTACAAATAGCTTCTAGTGGTAGCTTGTTCCAATGAGTACCTTTGGTTCATTACTTGGAGGTTTTGGGATAGTGGATACCTTTTCAAATCTTATCTAGTAAAGCCGTTATAAAGCCACCAAACAATGTCAATTTGGTGGATCCTTGAAAACAAAATAAAAAGGGGCCCACAAATAGAAGCAATAATATTAATAATGATGAAAAAATAAAATTGATCTATAAATAATTGTGATATATATATATATTTTTTAAAAAGTAGAGAAATATGTACATGCAAGTGTATTTTGAAAATATGTATACCCACTTCTAACTTTCTCAAAACAAAAATTCTAAGATTTTAAAAGATTCTCAAATGAAACTATTGTGCCCTAAACACTAGGAGGAAGATCCATAATAGAATAGTAAACAAAATAGGTTCAGAATTCTTGCCAATTTAATCTCACAAGAAGAGTTAATATTATAATATTATTGGCAACTTTAAGATAAATGAGTACATCTACAAGTCGTCCACTTTTTAGATTAATTCATCATTTAAAAATAAAAATAAAAACCTTCCATCATTGTGGAGCATTTTTTAAACACATCATAGCTCATGTGTGCAATAAATAAATAATATCATACATAGTTTTATGAAAATATGATATGAATATGAAATTGCTTATTTATAGTTTTAATGAAGCAAAGATTTATCCTAAAGTATGTATGTAAAGTATGTGCATGTATACTTGATAGTCAAAATAAATTAACATATATTTTGATTTGTCATCATTGGATACAAACCAATTTAAGGAAACAATTACTCATAATTTTTAACAATTTTTATGCTACATCTCTAAGCACCAGCTCACTCTCATTCATATCTATATATATATATATATATATAGTATCAAATTATTGTTTATGATTCTAGTCTTTGGTTTTTCTAATTTTTTCTGCAACTTTGTATGTTTGTAGTCAGTAGTAATTTTTTGTGTCTCGCATTGAAAAGAATACAAGTTATATACAAAATATTAATTATTATTATTAGCCCTGTGAAGTCTTATTCTAACTCCAACACATAAGTATTGTTCAATCCTCTTGGCTCCTACACATTATTGTAAAGACTAATAAGATTAGAATTTACTTCATTTCATTGGCAAAATGTTGTAATTAAATGCAATTTTCGTAGGGTGCATTGGTGATTTTGGTCATAAAATCATTGTGTATATATATATATATATATATATATTTGTAGCCAATGTTGGATGTATTTGTAAATAAAACTTTATGAACAATTTTCACAGGGTTATTTTTGCAGAAAATCATGTTGATAGTTTGATATAGAATTGAAAAGCTTCTAGTTGATTTTCATGACTGATTATCCATGGAAGAGCAAATTATTTTGTTCAAAACATCCACAAGTTACCGTTAATTGTTTTCAGTTACAGTAACAAACCTTCTTATATTTTATTAGAGGATGTAAGAAAGTTTTAGGTATTTTGTTCTTGAAACAAATTAAATTGTTCATCATTTAAAGGCATACTAACAAATTTTAAGTAACATTCACTCTGTTGATTGTTCTAGATATTATATTTTCATTTTTACTGTGGAAAGTAAACATTAGTTTTTGTAACAAAGTAACTTATTCATCCTAATTTGGTACAACATATAAAAATTTCATATCAGAACATTTCTTTTTAAAATTAAAATTAAAATCATCAATTAAAAACCAATATTAAATGTTTTACTTACAATTTAAAATCAAGTTAACAGAAACTTTAAACAATAAAAAGTAAGTACAAAAATACACATTGTAATTTTAGATAATATGAAATAATGATATCACTTCCATATATATAAGTGTGTGTGTGTGTATATATATATATATTTGAATAACTAGTCACAATTTTTATTATGTATAGATTGAGAATATTACAAAAATTTGATAAATTACACTTCAGCTATAAATAATTTAAAATAATTTAAAAATAAAAACTTTAAATACCAATGTGGAAATATCAACAACTTTCCATTTAATAATAAAAATAATTCTCTATATTAATGAATCTTATTGCAAACCTACTACCATAATATTTTAATATTGCCTTATTATTAATAGACCAAAGGAATATAATAAAGAATAATTTTTATTTTATCTAAATAAATTATTGATTATAATATTTTCATGTCATCATATATAATTTATATCTTTATTAGAGATTCTAAAAATAATAATACATCCTACTTAAGGCTACATTTTACTTCAACTTTATATAATTTAAGAATTAAAATATTTAAAATAGAATTTTAAGTATTAACGAAAGACAAAAGATTTGACATTAAAGTAGAATACAAAGAACAGTAAGCACAACCATAAAGTAATTAAATATTAGAATTACTTGTTTTTCAAAAATATCCGTTTTTATTCTTATGTCAGTTGAGCTCAATTGAAGTTGTCATGCTAACTAAGATATGCTTAAATTCGTAGTTCATTAAAACATAAAAGCCAAAAGCTAAAGGAAATTTTTGGAACCTCAAACCATAATTAGATTTTGATTAAATCATGCCAAAGAGAAATACAAATTTTTACTTGCTTTACCTGGAAATAGGAAAAGAAAAATCCAATACATATATATATATATATATATATATATATTAGTGGAAAAACATTTATTTATTAAAGGATTAAAATATATATATAAAAAAATAAAAAAAATAAAAAAAACATTGTATAACAATACAATATAATAGACTAGATTTGATTTCTATTCCAACTCAAATCAATTCTGTGTATTATGTCATTTAGATTTTTCGATGTTTATAAACAGTTTTATGTCTTACATGGAATTTATACAAAATTACATATTTTACTGCAAATTGTATTACAATATTTGAAATTATTAAGATGAAGTGTCATAATTGAAATTTGGGATCTGATTTATTCTGAAGTTTGCATTATATATATATATATATATATATATATATATGTGTTGATATAATGTAAAGAAGAAATAAAATCAAAATTTAAGAATACAATGTTAATCAAATTATTATTTCTAAAGTATTAGAAGATTTTTATATTAAAAATAAAAAAACTTAAAAAAAACTAATGATAGTAAAGAGGGTCTCATTTTCATTTCTATGTATTTTATTAATAAGATAAGAATTTTTTTATTAAAACTTCTAGAATCCTATCTTGTAAATCACAAAACAAAGATCTATAATAAATATTTTTTGATATTATGTGTGCTAATTAGATAATAATTTTGTCAAGAAATATCAATAAAGTATTTTATATTGGGATTAGATCTATTAATGTCCTAAAATGCACCATGTAGCTATAAACACTTTTTTTTAGAAGTTTTGTACATTTACAAAGCTACTATAGAAGCATCCTACAATTTAGACACTAAGCTTGTAAATTTGGTGGTCTTTAAGAAGCTTCTACATAGTGTTTCTGTTAGTCACTATATGAAGAGTCAAGGTTCAAGCTAGTTGTGGTTGTTGTTAATGCTTCTCTTTGGTATTGTAGTCTTGATTCAAAACTCTATACTATCTTGTACTTAACAAATAATCCATCTAGTAACTTCTTATTTTAAAAATGTGCTTCTTCGTGATTTTTTATTATTTATTTATTATTTTACATGAGCATATTTGTTTCAAAAAAGTATGTGTATATTTATGTCTTTAACAAAAATAATATTTTTCTATGTACCTTTATGCATGTCAATATATATATATATATATATATATATATTTTTGATATTATTTTATAAAATTAAATTTTATAATTTTACAAAATTATCAATATAACTTTTTTTAAGTTGACATGCATAAAAGGTGCATAGAAAAAAAAATTATTTTATTAAATTCAATTAATATATTAATTTTTAAGTTGACATGCAATTATCAATATAACTTTTTTTACTTCATTCATGAATTTATACATTAAAAATTTAAAAATATTTTAATTGAATACATTAATTAAATTTAATAAAATAAAAAAATATTTTTTAAAAATAAATTAGCTTAATATTAATAAATATTCGTTTTATTATATAATTTTTTATTATAATTATTATTTATTTTAAATTTGAAGAAACATAAATTTTAGTTGGAACTATAGGAGATATAAGAAAAATTTAATATTAAATGTTTATTAAATTAATTTTTTGTTACAAACCATGACAACTTCAAGTTCTAAACTTTAAACATTTTTGTTTTATATTATAATTGTTTATGAAATGATTTATGAAAATAAATACATGATTTATCTTTTCCAAACCATTTGATCCATGGTGGTTAAAAATAGAGACAAGTAGTTAATTTATGCTTGTCCATGTAAAATATAAAATATGCTTTTTAAAATTATTCAATTCATTGTCTTAAGGTAAATAACATAAGAAGTTTCAATCATGCTTTAATCATGCATGTAAGTCTTGTATCAGAAATGAAATACATAAACACACATAATGTCTCTAGTTAATTTATCATTTAGTATTATATAAGTTACAAAAGAACCATAGAAAGAAAATGAAAGAGTCTTCAATGGTATATAATTTTATTCTTTTGATAAAAAATAAAAAAATAAAAAAAGAGAAAAGTATATGCCAAACGAGTCTCCCAATAAATGCATCTTTTCTAGTAAATTATAAATACCATTGGATTAAGAAAAACCAGTGTGGAGCTTCCTCATGCTGTGTAGCAACAACCCCTATGACCACGTTCGCTCACAGGCCCCCCAATCGAGCGACAGTTCCAGCCGGAACACGACCCTCATCCACATGATGTTGTCAAGATAAAACTCATCCAAAATCCCATCGAAAACACCTGCTCTCATCGAACGGATGAACATGGTGGAGAACGCACATGGGAACGTGGACGGGGAGGGGACGTACCCAATGAACGGGCTGCCAGTCGCGGACGCGATGTGGGCCGCGCTGCGTCGCCGCGAGCGGGGTCCCGTGGCCAGGCCCCGCAAGGGTTTTGCTTCGTGATTGAGCTGCTAGATCCACCTCACGTCTCAGCGCACCCGTGCCCCATCCCGTGGCCAGCTTTTCCAGAAGAACAATAAGGACTGTGGACTCATTTTGTCCTCACTAGAGCGTTGGCTCTCATGGAGAGATCCGACCAACCCCAGCACGTGCTGCGCGAGAGCGTTCACACAACTGCGACTCGGGATGAAATTGGCTCAATCGCTGGAGGACTGTGACGAGATTGAGAATACGGGTCTGTTGAGAGTGAGGTCGAGCGAAAGAATGTGCTGAAGCATTCTGGGAATCTCGCGGAACGGCCCGTTCGGGGGTTCTCGAGGGGGAGTGATCCGTTCTGCAGAGGTTTGGTGGACCGGGTCGCAGTGCCCAACTGGAGTGGGCGGAGTGCACGGCGCTGCCTAAATGCTGAGCTGCGTCAATGACCCACCTCTCGTGCTTTTAATAACCCACACCAATCTCTCGATACGTGCTTCCGAAACTCTCAATCCTGCCGTAGCGTGACAATTTAGGACTTGGTTTAGAGAATCAGTGCCACCCAATCTGGTGAATCATTCGAGGATCCACATGTGCAAGAGATCATACGCCGGTTTTGGGAATGAGATTGAGAGCCGGGCCGGAAGTGATACTTTATGTGCGCAACAAGAAAGGGTGCAGGGAGGACGGGACGGGACCCGCCCCCGCGTCCAGCCCCCACCCCGCTCCGCACGGCTCGGTTCGCACCACCCGCTCAGTGGCAAGGGCGTTGGATGGCTGGTATGCTTCTCGCCAGAAGCTCTGGTGGAGAATCAAGCATCCTCAGGTCGCGACTAACCGAGAGCGAGTGATGTATCGACCCTTCGGTAACAGAGTGGGAGTCGTTTTTCCACCTGGGATGACGGGGTCCACAAATTGGTGCTGCGCTGGAGCCCCCCATCGGCTGGAGTGGCGAATCAATCCTCGCAATACCCGGTGTGGGTTTCCACGGACCGTGAGCCTATTTAAACTGGCGCTCAGGCATTCTCTTGCGTTGATAAGGTTCATTTGCGTAACGTGATGTTTAGCGAGAACAGCCTTGTTCAGGACTACAGACGCTGTTGGCGCCAGCCTCTTGGTGGACATGGCGGAATGAGGACACCCATCGCGTGATCAGCGGTGTTGGGGCGGAGGCTTTGGAGGCATGTTCCGGTGACGATATGGCTCTTTCTGGGTCGATGACATGTAATTGTGGGTGCGATTTGCAGAAGCGCTGTTTCTAAGGACTGTCTTGGCAAATTGGTTGGAGGTATCGCAGGTGGTAGCCCCAGGTTGGACACCGGAGCCTGGTGCTTTTGATGGGGAAGACGTTTTAAGGCGTTGGTTTAAAATCTATTTAGTGGGTTCCTGAAATTTTCCGCCCGCAGTGTTTTTTCGGTGAAATGTTAGTGCGGGATAGTGCCGATGCATCATCCAGGGCAGGTGTCTCGACATTCCTTTCCTTATTTCAATTGGTGGCAGCGATACGATTGAAGTTCGATTTTTGAGGAGGTCATCTTAGGATACCCGTCGGAGCTTGTCCTTGAGAGTGCTGGGGTACGGAAGTGTAAGATCTGTGCCCAATTCACATGCCAGCGAGTTTATGGCGGTGGCAGCAGTTGCTCTGACAGGCTTGACGCAGAGGCCAACTTTCTCAGAGGGTACGTTGACCCCTTTGCCCATTCGGCGGCGAGGAATCAAGCTTCCGGCATTGGGAAGTACTGATGCGTCCACGTCATGGCAGAAGAGGCGCGGTAGGCGACGGAAGGTTGCACCCAAGCGGAATCAGAAGATTGATCCGGAATTCGACTTGGTCATTGTGCCTGCGGATGGGATCTCCATGTCTGGGTCGGAATCCGATGTGTCCGACTGGTCTGTGGGCTGGTTCGAGCCCCACCACAATGGTTTCACCACTGAGAATGAGATAGAGGATAGCTTCGCTGTGCTGGTTCCCTGCTATGGCGCACCATCTCCCAGCATGGCTTCTGCTGCGAGGTCTCCTTTTAAAGCAGAAGAGCAGCCTCCTTGGGCCGCGGTGCTCGCTAATCTCTCCAAGCATGCCACTGAAGGTAAATTTTCCTCTATTCATTGTGAAATTTGTATGTTCTTACAGTCTAATTTAATGATTGTCGTTGAGTTATTACCTAGAAAAAATCGTGGACTCATTATGTTATTTTATTGTCATCACTTCATAATATCGTCATACTTGGCGCTTACTGTGGATTGGGCATCTTTATTCTTCATTTCTATTTGGTTGACCTGCGCGTAAATTCGTTTGTGACTCAACTTCCATTAGTTGAATATGCCGGGTGCAGCTCAGCAATCTACCATAGCTGGTGGGTGTCTCATGCTGGGTAACATGGGCTTAGTGATGAATAAGGATGTATTTATCATGCGGGCATCGTGGTCTTGATTTAGGTAGGACACTATTCTTGTAATGTGGATAAGAGTCGAACTTCATAACTTTGGGGCTATGGTTTGAGCATAGCCCATGGATGTTTAGACTGGTGATTTCTTCTTGCGAAGTTGATACCTACCCCGACTTATGCATGTCCTATTTTCATTACAGATACGTGTTAATTCTGTCTGAAATTTGTATTTGCAGAGAACAAAAGGCATTTGGAGAATTGGCTTGCGTGCTTGTGACAGTATTAACAACCTTAGAAGCGGTGGTATTGTGAGATATGGAGGGCAATTGTCGACCATTCAAGCTCCCATCACTCATCAGCATGGACGCTCTCTCCCCTTTGTACATAAGCATCCAAGGGATTCACTGCCAGGAGAGAGGAAGAGAAGAAGAGAAAAAGTCGGCGCTCCAGGGGGTTCAATTCCCAGGTCCTTCGTAAAATGTTACATATGACAATTGGTTGCCGTGTTGTATTACTATCAGTTCGACTGACTAACTAACAAACAAGTACCGCCATCTAAGCGAACATTATCTGTACAGGAGACTAGTGTATGTAGTTCGCCTTCGGAGACGAGAACAAGAAAATTCCAAAAAGAAATTCAAAAGAACCTGTCTGGGTTACGACGATGGATTGTCTGAGTACGTGGAGGTTACTTCAGAGTCTAGATTGGATGCAAGTACTGCTCTTGGCGGTATGATTCGCTGCCATTGCATCAAACGAGGGGCACCAGATTCTGGATGTGGCCTCAACAATCTTGGTGTCATGTCTTGCTGCAGAGGAATATATATATATATATATATATACCTCTATGTATATACACATACAAAAATACATATTCACGGAGTCTGGAACTGAAGCCTCCAGGTTTTGGCCTCGCAAGAGGAACATTTTGTGTTTCTGTTCCAAACTGAGAATGGAATTGTCTGTCGGATATGACAAACAACTTGTCCTTTGACTGACATCTTTGTGCTGATATCTTATTCTCCTGTGATCAAAAGAAGTTGTACATCATGTGATGAGCTGCCCATAAGTGCACTGAAGACATCAGGACAGAACCTTCACCCAACACAGCGCTTACCTTTTTCCTCCAACGCCAAACCTTGAGTTGCCTTTGTGAATACGCCATTCACTGCCGTGTTCCATAAACTTGTGTGTGGAGTTTGAGTTGTCTTTGACTACTGCAAGCTTTTTTGCAGCATAATTTTTCGAAGAACAATGCTATAATTTGTTTGGTAGAAAAATAAATGTGGGTGATGGCAAATTGAATTGCAAATTTGCACCACTCAGGAATACTAAAACAATATTACCTATGTTATATGTGGATATTACTCATTAGATCATAATTATACTCATGAATATTATTTCAATTGCTATTTTTTTCTTCTTCACCTGTTTGTTCAGAATTGAAGTCTTCAATTATTTTATGTCAACTAACACTTATCATATGATCAAGTAGAGATTTAAAAATTCATGCTTACATACATACATATATATATTTAACTATATAATATATTCCATATAATACATAATATACAATACATACAGATACAGATACATATACATACTATATACATACTATATATATTAAATTAACATCTATTATATGATCAAATACAGATTTAAAGTACATACATACATTATCACAATTAAAATACATTAAATTATCAAATGATATTAACTTAGACAGATGATATTATTATAAAATCTATACCCTAGATTAACATCATTATCTTAAATTAATCAATAATATTACTAATTAAAATATTAATGAACAAATAATCAATATAAATATGATAATTTATTAACAATCTATAACATCATCACCATCTAAAAACTTTTTAAAATTTAACACACAACTACATTTTTTCGTTATTAATTTTAGTACTGTTAATTTAAAGTTTAACTTTTATTTTCTTATGATAAAAAAGAAACATATCCATTGTTAGATATTTATGTTTATAATTTATATAATACGTTATACATAAAATTATGTTATTTAGTGATACTACCACAAAATTAAAGAGATTAGCATTACTTCCTAATCTTGTATATGCAACATATTGTCAAGGACAATAATTGGATGAAGTCAAATAAACAAGTGAGACCTCTCTCAAAGAAATAAATAAAAAGAAGTATATATATTAAAAAAGAAACTGGAATGGCTAATGCCAAAAGACAAGAAAATTAGAGACCCTTGAACTAGACTGGAAACAAGAAAGGAGTTGACAAGAATGAAGAAGGCTTCACTCTTGTCTCTATTTATACTATCTACCTAACAGCTAAGTGGCGACGTTCTATAGGACCTCCAACACATGTCCAATTTACAAGACACGTGTCCAAGTTGCAAGACACGTGTCCAAGTTGCAAGACACGTGTCCAAGTTCCAAGACACGTGTCAAACTTGGAGGGCAAGTTTCCTATATGTTCGCCATGTATTTAGCTTGGTCTTCAAGCTACCAACATGTGCGACATGTGGCTAACTTATTGACCAAGTTTCTAATCCAAAAGTCTACTATGGACACTTATAACGTCAAAGCAGCGTCTATGAAGTTTCTAGGAAGTTTCTCTAAAGATATTATGGAATTAATTTACTTTTTACCTTCTTTTATCTAGTTCTATCTGATCATATAGGTAACTATGTATATGTCCATGATATTACCCCCCCTTTAAAGGACGAGTTCCACGAGGAGCGGTGATTACATGTGTAGAAAGTCTAAGATGCGGCGAATAGTATTTGCCACATACTCTGATCTTTGTTCTCTTCGAAGGTAATTGATGGGTCCTCTCAGCCATCGATAGTGTCCCATTCCAGGGCGAGAAGACCACCCTGTTATTTGATCATTGTTGTGACCTTCATAACTTCCTTCAAATGTCACATCTGGAACACCGTCAGGAGTTGTTCCTATCTCCAATAAAATCACCAAACATCGAGAATCTCTTCCAAGGTCGTGATACCAAACACGTTGTATCTCGCCATCTATTCGAGGAAGAACATGTCATTCTTGAAGATCTTCATCTCGGTTGCGTCGTCTTGAGGGTTGTGACAGTCGCAATGTCTCGTCCGGTAGGTCAGCAAATAAAGGCTCTTGAGTCAAATCTGCTGGTTGTTGATTCTCCATCTCCTTAGCGTCACAAAATACAAAGAAGCTACAAACAAGGATAAAAAGTTGAATGTTATCTTGCCTACATCTTGTTTCTTTTATAGGGAAAGTCTTCATCTTGGTTTCGATGGATGTTGTTGATGAAAGGTCTCCACCTTCCTCGCTGCATTCGCCAGATTTTTTGCTGGTTCCCATGTGCGCTCACTAATATCGTATCCGTGCCAGTGAACAAGATATTCCAACCTATTTCGGCGCCGCCTTGAATCTAAGACTTCTTCCACTTCAAATTCGTCATTATTGTTCACTTCTATAGGAGGAGGTGGCACTTGTCTTCTTCTTGGTATGTTCACTATCTTATATGGTTCAAGAAGAGACACGTGGAATACAGGGTGGATCTTCATAGACTCTGGTAGGTGTAATCGATATGCAATTGGATTAATTTCTTCAGAAATATGAAAAGGTC
This sequence comes from Physcomitrellopsis africana, assembly GCA_036785485.1. Classification (NCBI taxonomy): domain Eukaryota; kingdom Viridiplantae; phylum Streptophyta; class Bryopsida; order Funariales; family Funariaceae; genus Physcomitrellopsis; species Physcomitrellopsis africana. The sequence continues at coordinate 221,932 of JAWRVF010000476.1, read as the reverse complement.
CACGCTTACGATAGTCTAACTTGTCACAAGATCTCGTAGTCTTGATATTGCGACGAAGTAGCCATACCTTGTCGCCTATGTTGAGTTGTGGTTGTTCCTTTCGATACGCATTAGCGTTTATCTTTTGTCGTTCTTGAGCTTCCTTTAATTGTGCCTTCATTGTTGTATGTAGTTCTGACAAATGATTTACCAAGTCTTCCGCCGCAGGATTGTCAACTTTCGAATAGTCAAAAGTATCAAGTCATGGATGGTAACCATAATTGGCAAAGAAAAGTGTTTGTTGTGTAGAAGAATGTACCGTATTATTATAAGCAAATTCTGCCAATAGTAAAAGAGTTGTCCAATCATCTTGTTGGTAGTTGATGGTATATCTCAAATACTGTTCCAAGACTTGATTTACGCGCTCTGTTTGTCCATCAGTTTGAGGATGGAAAGCTGAAGATAGCTTTATATCCATCTTTAGAATCTTGAAAAGCGTTCTTCAAAATCTCGATACAAACTGAGTTCCCCTATCCGATATAATATCCTTAGGTAATCCATGATAGCGGTAGATATTGTCAAGGAAAAGCTTAGCTGTTTCTTTGCCTGTGATAGATTTTTTACATGGTATAAAATGTGCCATCTTAGTGAAACGATCTACTATCACTAATATAGAGTCATAAGAACCTGAGTTTGGAAGATCCGTGATAAAATCCATAGACACAGAAGACCATGGTTGTTCTGGAATGGGTAATGGCTGAAGAAGTCCGTAGGGTCGGTGGCGAGGAGTTTTTGATCTTGAACAAACATCACATGTTTTTACAAAATCTTTGACTCTCTTCCACATTTGAGGCCACCAAAAATCTCTAGATATCAACTCTAGAGTCTTATTGTACCCAAAATGTCCTGTTGCCGGGAAGTCATGACGAGCTTGAAAAACGTAATCGTGCTTCATCTTCTGGAACATATAAGCGCCCTTCGAAATAGAGTAGATTTTTTTTGAACTCAAACTTCGAAATATCATGAGACTTAGAAGAATTATTCTTAATTTCATGAATAAGAGGATCTGAGGACATACTTAACTAGACTTGCTTGAGAAAAGTTGAATCAACAATTAATGTTGATTTTGTTGCCCGAAGATGAAATTGCTCCGGCTTCAAGAGGGTCGTTCTTTGTTGATCAAAAATTGCATCTCCTTCTTTTGGTGCAAGATAAGAACGTCTAGAAAGTGCATCGGACAAACCTTGTTGTTTTCCTGGCCGATATGTAATAATAAACTCGAATCTTGATAGAGACATGCTCCAACGAACCTAACGACGATTCAACACGCGTGTTGACATGAAATACTCGAGATTCTTATGATCCGTATACACGGTGACTGGACTAGAAGCGCCTTCTAGATAATGACGCCATTCTTGAAAAGAATCCACAATTGCGAGAAGTTCTTTATCGTGGATTTTGTAGTTGATCTCTGCTACCGAAAATTTCTTGGAATAGATAGCTACTGGATGGAGTTTGTCATCTGTTTCCATTTGTGACAATACTGCGCCCAAAGCAAAGTCAGATGCGTCTGTTTCCATAAAGAATGCCTTGGAAAAATCAACGCGATATAAGATTGGTGCAGAAGTAAAAGCTATCTTCAAAGCTTCAAATGAGGCTTCTGCTTCTTTATTCCACTCGAGCTTGTCCTTGCAAGTCAAACGTGTAAGTGGGGCTGCAACTTGAGAGAAGTTCTTGATGAAGATTCGATAGTAATTGGCAAATCCTAAAAAACATTGTACATCCCTTACTGTTTTTGGAATCTTCAATCCATGATTGTTTGGACTTTCTTAGGATCCATCATGAGGCCATCATTTGAGATGATATATCCTAAGAAGTCAACTTGAGTAGTGTGAAATACACACTTTTCCATCTTGGCATACAATCCTGTTTCTCTGAGTTTTTGTAAGACATGACGAACATGTGTTTCGTGCTCTTCTACGTTCTTAGAGTAGATTAAAATGTCGTCTAGGTAGCAGACAACAAAATCATCTAAGAATTCATGAAAAACATCGTTCATGAGATGTTGGAAAGCAGCTGGTGCATTTGTGAGTCCAAAAGGCATAACATTATATTCGAAATGTCCATACCTTGTTTGAAATGCAGTTTTCCATTCATCTCCTTCTTTAATGCGAACCAAGTTGTATGCTCCTCGTAGATCTATTTTTGTATAGATCTTAGCTTGATTTAGTTGATCAAGAAGTCCAGAGATTAAAGGTAGTGGATACCTGTTCTTGATAGTGATCTTGTTAAGTCCCCGATAATCCACACACATTCGTAATGATCCATCTTTTTTCTTCACAAATAGAATTGGAGCTCCTGCAGGAGATTTGGAATGGCGTATGAAGTTCTTGGCCAGATTCTCTTCAATATACTCCTTGAGTTCAGCCAACTCATTTTGTGATAAATTATAGATTGGTCCAAAAGGAGGCTGAGATCCCTCTTTGAGATCAATCGAACAATCATATGGGCGATGCTCCGGAAGAATATCAACATTCTTCTTCTCAAAAACATCTTGATAGTCTCGATATTGGCTTGGAATGCCACTTGAAGCCTTTCCACTATCAAAAATGGGTGTTGCGTAAATAGCAAAAGTTGATCCTTCTTTTGCTGCGTGTATAAAAGCTTTTGCACCTATAAGTACAGGTTTTATTGTACCAGGCTTGTAGCTTTTTATTGGATCGGTAGGATGTTTAATAATATCCTGGGAAAAGTCAAGTCTACGAGAATTCCAATCTATTTGAGGGTTATATTTTTCTAGCCATGACAAACCTAGAATAACTGGATTAGATGGAGATTTAATTATGTTAAAGGTTACATAGCTATTATGACCATCTATTGTTACTTTTATAGGACGGGTTTCATGAGTGACATCTCCTGAGGACAATGGGCGACCATCTATGACTTCTACATGTACGGGTTTAGGTTTCTGTACTAAAGATATTTTACGATTCTTAACAAATTGTTCATCTAGAAAACATGCTGAGGCTCCTGAATCTAATAAGGCAGAGGCTCTGTAATTTTTTGGTCCTAAATATACATCTATCATAAAACAAAGAGAGGGTTCTGAGGAGAGAATAGGACCTTTACTGGGAATTGTACAGGGTTCCAGCTGCACGGTCCCTATTGTAGCTGGACAAATTCGTTTTCCGACATGTTGTCTTCTTTGACAGCCGTACTCCTCATTTTGTAGTTGCGACGTTTCTTTGGACAATGTTGAGCAGTGTGCTTAGGTTCTCCACAATATAAACATAATCCTTCTTGACGACGACGAATCTTTTCTTGTTCAGTAAGAGGTTTAAAACGTATCGCATCAATTTGCATGTCTTCTACTTCCGAATGTATGTTTTGTGAAGATGTTGATGTTGCCATTGAATAATAATATTGAGGCTCCCTTGTACGACTCTCGGATCGAAATTCAAAAAGTCGATTGTCACACTTCACAGCAAAATCAATTGCTTGACTCAATGTCTGAGGATCGGGTAAATTGAGCATTAACTTTTTTACCTCATATTGTAATCCGTAGAGAAATTGACTGATGAGTGCAACATCGTCCCACTTGATGTCGGTCGCTAGTTGTCAAAATTGTGAAGCGTATAATGACACTGATCGATTGCCTTGTCGTAGGATGCGAATCTTGTTGGTTGCAACACGAATTGCATCATGTTCTCCATACATCGATCGAAATTCCGCAAAAAATGCCTCCAAATTATCCAATATTGGATCACGTCGTTCAAGAAAAGATGAAAACCACGATAAGGCAGGGCCCGAAAGTAACGTTCCAATAAACCTAACTTGAGATCCTTGCGTAGGATAACTCTGAGGTTGAAGTTCGATCACCAGTTGTACCTGATTGATGAATCCTCGAAACTTAAATCTTGTGCCATCAAACTTCTCAAGCAAATTGATTTTTGGTTCTCTAACGTTTGAACGGTGCTCCATCATCGGTGAGGTAGCATGGTTTGGTGTAGATATTGACGTAGCTCCAACCATCTCTACATCTTCACTTCTTGCTAATCTTGATGCTCTTTGTGGTGGTAAACTGAGTTGATGCATTGCAAGCATTAGTTCTCTCATTTGCTCTTACATTTGTGCCATTGCACTCTTCATTTCCGCAAGCTCTGCCATAATAATATAATAGAAACGAAGATGTCTACTCTTACTTCAAGAAATACGGAACACACACTCAAAAGAAAAAAAATTCTAGAAACAATATCAGTTTAGAAGTGGGTACTCCACAACTTCTAATATGCTTATGTCTTATCAAGAGAAAGGGGTAATCCACTCTTAATCAAGAAAAGACAAAGCTCTGATACTGTATGTGTACTCTTGTCAATCTGTCAAGGACAATAACTGGATGAAGTCAAATAAACAAGTGAGACCTCTCTCAAAGAAATAAATATAAAGAAGTATATATATTAAAAAGAAACTGGAATGGCTAATGCCAAAAGACAAGAAAACTAGAGACCCTTGAACTAGACTGGAAACAAGAAAGGAGTTGACAAGAGTGAAGAAGGCTTCACTCTTGTCTCTATTTATACTATCTACCTAAGAGCTAAGTGGCGACGTTCTATAGGACCTCCAACACGTGTCCAATTTATAAGACACGTGTCCAAGTTGCAAGACACGTGTCGAACTTGGAGGGCAAGTTTCCTATATGTTTGCCATGTATTTAGCTTGGTCTTCAAGCTACCAACATGTGCGACATGTGGCTAACTTATTGACCAAGTTTCTAATCCAAAAGTCTACTATAGACACTTATAATGTCAAAGCAGCGTCTATGAAGTTTCTAGGAAGTTTCTCTAAAGATATTATGGAATTAATTTGCTTTTTACCTTCTTTTATCTAGTTCTATCTGATCATATAGATAACTATGTATATGTCCGTGACACATATGCACAAAAATTGTATTCAATTAAATCTTTAACTTTCAAAATTTATAGAACTTTAATTTTTTTTTAATCTTATTTGTTAACATAGAATTTTATTTATAATAAAATATATTAGTGCCACTTTTTGTAAGGATTTAATATATTAGTGCCACCTTTTGTAAGGATTTGATATATTAGTGCCACCTTTTGTAATCTAAATGCACATAAAAATATCATCATTATTTGAATCTCTAATTCCATTAGCTTTTGAATGATACTACCATTATCCTTTCAATACTTGAATGTCTTTAAGAAATAAAATTACATTTTAGTTTTAAAAATAATATATCATTTCTTTATTAACATATACAAATCCAAAGTTATGAATGTGCATTTTTATTTATATTTTTATGTCAGATAACACTGCCTTAAAATATTATGTCACTTTAAGTCAAAATTTTAAAATATTTATTAACTTTGATTTCAATAGTTTTTTTTAAATATATATAATATAAACTTGAAATTAAAAAATATAACATTATAATAATTAAAAATATATAATTTTTTTGAGTGATTTCAATTATCACGACAGTATATAAATTAAATTATTATATCTTATTTATTTAATTGATTTAATTGATTTAATTGATTTAAAGATCAAATTTTTGTAAAAAAATTTTTACAAAAAAAAATTATATTATTTAAATCATGCACAATAGTCATAAACAATTATAGAATCAACCTTTGATATGATTATGCACTTGAATATAATTGTAACAAGCTAATCTACTATTGAAATCAAAGTTAAATGGTCAATATAAATTTTAAAAATTGAGATGGTCAATAAAAATTTTAAATATTGATTTTAACTTTTTTATTTAATTATTAAAGCTTTGAAATCATGCCATATTCTTTTGCGTGCTTAATTTTCTCTTAATGTCTTGTGCGTGGAAAAAAGTTCTTGCATTTTGTCACTAAAATGATTGAATGGAAGACAACAAATGAGATCCTACATAAGGTCATATAGAAAAAAAAATATTTACAAAGATCATTCAAGTATTCTTTCTGAATGAAATTTCAAAATGAGTTTTCATATTTTATATCTTAGAACTGTCTTATATTTATACATACACACACACACATAATTTGTAATTCTACTACTATATACATACAAGTGAGTAAAATTCCATATACAAAATGAACAAGTTGAATTTAAAGTGTGTGTTTTGGGGCTTGAAGGTTTTGATTAGATTATTTAGTACAAATGATATAGAAATAAAGATAGATTCTTTTTGATTGTTGAATTAGGTCTTAGAATATTCAAAACAAAGAATGATTCCATCTTTTGAATAAATGGGTAAAGTTCAAGTAAGCATACGGTATTTCAGTGAATAAATTATTTGTAACATGGGCATTGATCCAAAACTTCACTAAATCCTCATGCTCAAGCAATTCTTGGAGCTTTCAAATGTTCATTTCATTGTCATGAGATAAAACTCATCTGGATCTCATTGAGTTGGTCTTCTGGGGATTCATCCAGTCATATATGACTTCAGTGAAATGAAGGACAGTAATAAGATTGGAAGGAAAAGAAACTAAAATGAAAAAACAAATGAAACATCAAATACTTTGAGAACTAATTCCTCACAATTAGTGAAAGTAAATCGTTTATTCAATTTAGATGAGTATTACTCTAAATATGATCCAGCTCTGAGGATGGTTTATTGGTTAGTATTCTATAACTTCGGTGGCTACCACTGCTTTGAGTTTTGAAAACCCTCACCCAGACTTGTAAGTTAATCTGATCGAACAGAACGTGCGAAGACTACGAAACACAGTTCATGAAAAATTGGAAGTCCAAGCCTTCAAGCATGATCTTTGTATGCTCATGCAGGTTTTACTTCAGTAGAAAGAACTGTACAGATAAGCCACCATAACTATACCCAAATTGTGGGTACACCTATCGACACTAAATTTCGATGATTTGGGGTCAAAGGACTCTCACTAATATTGAAGTCAAATTTCACATACATCAGAGAATGTGGAACCCTGATGCTTTCAGAGAGATGTACACACAAGCACAGCACAACCCTAATCTGTTCCAACATCATCAGCCACTCTGTTCCGATAGCGCCTGGAAACCCGACCACGCTTCCCTTGCCCTGTGGAGTCATCTAAGGTGCTCAAAACCTGATCGTCCTCCATCGTAATTACACCTCCTAGGTTGCCATCCATATCAAAATTAGCTGCAATGTTGACGACTCCATTAAACGGAACTCCTCTAGACGGATATACACTATCGCCCTCGGAGTCGTTACCCATTACCTTGCTTGGAGCTTTGGAGCTTCTTTTAGACACGAGAGGGTTGAAGCTGATTTTGGTAGACGCAAAAGGACCTTGAGATTCCACACGTGCATCTTCCTGCTCGCTAGTAACCATATCTTTGGCTGACGAAGTCACTGCCCTGGTAGCCTGAAAGGCTGCTAGATTTGCATGCTCTTCATCCTCGTCTGACCAATCCAATGTGTAGTGGATGTACTTCGATGGATTCTTCACGTAATCCGGGACTTTACTGTATCTATTTGTTGATGTCGCAACTGTGGAAGGACCATCAGCACTTTTAGTTGACAGCACTGGATCTTCTGACATGGGGTACACACAAACAGTTTGCAAAGGTTCCTGCTCATCAGATCTTCCAGTGTTGAGCTCAACTCCTACAACCTCGTCGACTGCAAATCTCACACATTTTTTAGGCTGTAGTTCATTTTTACTATCAGCGGTCCCTAATTCTCCAGGTGCTTCAACTCTAGCTTCTGCTGCGGCCTGGTCCTGATGTCCATCACTGTCGATGACCATAGCTTCTACTTCATCGTTCTGTCCAACTGGCAGACTTGCAACCAAGCTAGAATCCTCTGCAGGATTCGAATGTCTTGTTTCGGATTCTTTGGTAGCAGCCTCACGATCATCCTCCTCAAGTCGTGCTAAAGCAGCTTCGTGGTTGGCACGGCTGTCACGATGACTTGCTTGACGCATTTCAGTGAAAGGAGTTGGCAGAGGATTTAACTGCTGGCAATTTGCGGCGTAATTCCTAACTTGATTCATAAACAACCGATCGTTGATACCTACTACTATTCCCGCTGCTGCTCTATCATACTCGTCTTCCTCATCCTCAAAATCAAGGGTGTCGTCCATGCCCACCATTTGACGCACCTCCCTTACATCGTCGTCGTCGTCGTCGTCATCCTCTTCACGAGGTTTAGAAGGCTCTGACAAACCTGCTCCTCCTATGATTTGACTTGTACTACCATTGACTTCTGCCTTATTTGATGTATTCCCACCTCTCTTCTTCCGCTTCACAACTCGGTTGTGTTCTTTCACGTCGTCGTCGTCGTCGTCGTCGTCCTCATCAACCTCATCGTCATCTTCACTCTCTAACTCCTCCAGATCTTCCTGTCCAAAGAAACTTGTATTCAGTCTCACGCCGTGGTTCGCGCGGCGCTTATCTCTTTCAGACTTCAAAAAGTCTGCTTCGTTTTCATCATCATCAGTGTCAGCCTCCTCGGCTCCACGTGAGGACCCCTTACTGGACTTCTTAGACACAGATCTCTCTTGTACACTCCACAAACGTATATCTCCATCCCTTATAGCACCATTTAGAAAGCCAAATGCCTTATCTATGCGGGACTCAAATGAAGCTTCCATGCTCATTAATTCCGTCTGCAACGATAGATGCCGGAATAAGAAGTCCGGAAATCGACTGAAAACGCAAGTTTATAATCTTCTGCAAACAAAGCGAAACACTCTATCAGTAATCTCATAATCTCAACCTCGCGAACGAATTCTCGCCTGAATCAACTTTCACTATCTTAAACGTGACCAATTTCGCCGTCAAGCTGTGCAGCGCGAACCCTTATCCTCCAGACGTCTGAAGCAATAATTGCATAAACCGCCCTCCTCTCATAACAGCAAAACATCTTCACACCACAAAATTTCCAACAATTGTGCAGTGAAACAAAAACGCGTCCCCTTTTCTTAGACTCAACGAATACAACAGAACAAAAACACCCAATTCTAACAAAAACCCCTCAAACCCTAACCCTAAATACGCGAAAATATACAAGAAAAAACTTCTTCACATATTCCCACACCACCGCTAAACACCATCGGTACAGAAGTCTCAGAAACAGGAAATGAAACTCCCCAATCAAGCACGAATCAAACAACGACAACACCAGCAATTACCGCACCTTGCACAACTCAATTCAATTGTCCGAGAATGCAAACGAGTTGAACTCACCTTTCAACCACAATCATGGTAAGCTTCAGCTTGTGGTTACGATTCCCTAAAGCGGCTCTCCGAAGCTCCAAAAGGCCAACACCGCGCCGAAAACAACGAGCACAGCATTCGATCGGTGGACCATTTGGCACAATCGATCGACCTTGCAAAACAAGCTCCACAGCACGACGGAAGAGGATTGGGGACCACGGTGTGGACACAGGACCTGTATGTCTGAACCGTGGCCGCGTTACCGGTATCCGTGGACGTGGATTGACCGACAGGTGACAGTTGGTATGTAGGCCACGTGTTCAACCACACATACGTCACCGAGATCCTTTAAAGAGGCGTTTGGTTTTCACACTACCAGGGCACCTTCAATACAACTGGTGGATCCCGGCTTTGAAAGGCTGGCTCTCAAGGAGATGGTGTGCCTGCAAATATGAAGGCAAAATTAGAGGGAATTGGGTCTAAATCCACAACCTCTTTACTCCCTATGAAGTGGGTTCTTTTTAGATACTACTTGTGCTTGAGAGTTTTTCTTCTCAAGAGTTTTGTTGAGGGGTTTTGTGCAAGGTTTTCTACTTATCAAGCTAGGTTTCTCTTCTTGTCTTACAGTATTTTTCTTGCAACCTGAAGCGGATGGTGTGTTGTTGTAGGTCTAGACGATGAAATAGCAGCAAAAGGAGTTGAATAACTTTGATAATGGATTTAAAGACTTTTCATGTGGAATGTGTTTTAGAAGATGGTTAATGAAATGATGTCATTACTATTTGTGGCTTTACATTGGGTGAATTAGATCATGAAACGAGGTAAGTGCATTGCAACATGGACTATTGTTATGATCATTTGGTGATGGATTATTTTGCAAAGTCACCATCATATAATATACAAAATTTTAGGCTCCCATTTCATATGCAAAGAGGATTCTTCTTGTATAGTGTAGAAAAAAAATATTTGAATGTAATTCTTAGTTTTAATTGAAATATAATGCACTAATTAAAGCAAGATTATTGCTATTATAAAAATATTTTTTAATTATTAAAATATTGACTCATAAGGTGTCTAATGATACTACAAGAAAAATTTAAAATTGGATGAGATTACAAGCACAAAAGTCATGAAGGATTTTTTTTTATAATTATCTATATTTTTTATAAACCAAATTATTTGCAAAAACTTGGATATGAAAAACATGTAAAAATAGTGTAATATAAACTTTGTCCATAGATTCCCATGTATGTTAACTATTCCTTTAATTCCTTTATCCATCTTTATTTTAAAACTATTGTTGTGAAGTTAAATAATTATTTTAATCTATAAAGGCTATTGAATATGTTAAAGAAATTTATGCAATTTAGAATAAATAAGAAGATGGAATAAATTTCAAGTGATTATAGGTACAGTAGAAAATTGCATAGATTCAATGCTAGCAATAGATTTGGATACAATTAAAAAAATATCATAATGTGTTGCATCATTTTATACAATTTGGTGAATTAATATGAATAAGATATGATTATACAACCTTCATTTGATCAACCAATCATAATTAAAAAAAATATAAATCTAAGGAATATTTTATAACTTGCCTATTGGCACAAGGGAGATTGTGGCTACATATTAATTTTTAAAAAAGATACTTTTATATTAAAAATTAATACTAAATTATCTACTGATTTTTTATAATTTTTATTCTTATTTTTATATAATTTATATGATAAATATACATAAATAAAGCATACAATATTAAAGAAGATATTAAAATAACAATAGTTATAGATGCTAGTAGCATTGCTTTTATATTTTAAGTTTATATGTATTACAAGAATCTATATATATATATATATAATATTAAAAAATAATTAAAAAATATTTAATAAGATATAGAAAAAATTTAATAGATATTTTAATGTATGTTACAAACATAAAAATAAACATTTTTGTATATAATAGATGTAAAAATTAGAGCTAATTCTTGTAAAAATAGAAGAAAATTAAAAATTAAAATTAAAAACATAAGTGTAGACCAAGATTAGTCTAAGTTGCTACAAAGTAAAAAATAACAAATATTATTATCCACAAGATCTAAATTGATAAAAATTTCATCTTCTTTGTAGAAAAGCAATCCTTTAAGAGACAAAAAAACCATTATAACAATTACATCCTTACTTTCATTACACTTGCAACCTTATTTGTTATGCAAATGACTACTTTCTTTTCATGCCAACATTTTTTTTGCTTCTCTTGTCTTTTGTACAACTCTTTATTATAATTGAATATATGTATGACAATATGCAAACAATTTGATCTTGCCAAACCTCTATCTTTTTTTTATTTATTATTATTATCATAATAGTAGTTTTTACTTAAGCCCATATGATATATTCTTTATATAGATATATATAATATTCTTTATTTTTAGCTATCTAGTCTAAGAAATAAGTTCTTTGATTCTATGGAATGAAACTCTTAATCTTTAAAACCTCAATATTAATATTTTATAAATATTTTTGTAGCTATTTTATTGGATTCTTAAGTTTCAATTTGATTGCAATTTTACAAAAAAGTCTTCTATGCTAATTTTTTTATTTCTAATTGCAAGTAATTATATATATATATATAGATATCTCACAAGAACAATCAACATCAAAGGCATTATTTTGAAAAGTAACTCTTTTCTATAGTGCATAATTAAAAATCTCTAATATTTAATAATTGATTGATATTTATTGAATTTTATTAATTTATAAAGGTAAGCACTTATATAATCTAGCTTCATATATAGATGTGCATATGTGATGAGAGGAGTAGAGAAGAAAAGTAAGAGAGAGAGAGGAAGCAAGGATTAGATGAGTATAAGATTGAACTACTATATATATATATATATATATATATTAAGATATAAAAATATAAAAATAGATTTTAGAAAGCTTTAGTTTTAAAATATTTTAAAATAATATTAAAAAATAAACTCTCATTTGAAATAAAAAGATGGATTTAAATACATATTTATACCTTTAATTCAAATGGACATCAAAAAAATGTATCCAAAATATGTTTTAAATAAGATAAGTGCATTATTTTATAATATAAAAATTATCTATTATAAAAGTATTTTTTTATTGTATATACCAAACAAATTTTAAACAAATATTATAAGCTTAAATTATATATAATATTAAAAACTATCCTAAACTTATGAAGCTAATATAAAAAACTTTTAATTTATGATATTAAAGAAGCCATATTAAATATATAATAAAACTATTCTTATAAAAGAAAATGTGTCAAGAACTTAAGCATAAAAAATTCAAAAAATAAATAAATAGAATTAATAATTTAAAAGGATTTTAAAAAATATTTAGCTATTTGATCGTAAGTACAAACTATTCTTTAATAATGATCATATTTTTGACATTACTTTAGCACCATAAAATTTACAAAGTTTTTTCAATTATAATGTATTATTATTATTATTATTATTAAAAATTATTATCAATTATATTATTATTATTATAAATTCTATTATCAAAAATATTTTAAATTTTTTTTTGTACATATCTATGATTGTTGCAATTATAAATATAATTCCAATTACATATATAAACCAATAATACATGAAATTAAGTATCTTTTAATTAATAGATTATATATATATATATATATATATATATATATATAAAAAAAATTTAATTACACTTCTAGTATACAACTTAGTTGTAACATTTGTTTTTACAAGTTGATTCAAATTAATTAGCTTACTTATAATACCACATTGAAAATAGAAAATTCAATAAATTGTAAAGTTTTTTCCTTCCAATATAATTATTTATTACTTATAGATGTAAAAGATACAAGATAGTAGGTTAGCAAAGAAACAAGGATAAGATTACAAAACTAGAATGATTTCAAGAACAAAGAACTAGATTTGATAAGAACAAAGATTTTGATGATTCACAAGAACAAAAAATTAGATGATTGACAAGAACAAAGAACTAGATTGATATCAAGAAACAAGGCAATACTTTGGATTGCTCCAAGACTTATATTGGCAAGGCTAAGATGTATCTCAGTCTTGACAATACTTTGAATTGCTTCAAGACTTATGTTGGCAAGACTGAGGTATACCTTGGTCTTGCCTTCTATTTATATTATAAGGACTAAGTTCTATTGAACCTTCTAATAGTATTTTAGAAGATTTTAGAAGATTGAGGAATATTTTAAAAGATTGAGGTAAATTCGAGAAGATTAAAGAAGATTCTTGAAGATTTTAAAAGGTTCTAGACGACAATAGAAGATTCTAAAGAAGGTTTTAGAAAATTTTAGAAGATTTTAAAAAACCATGGAAGATTTTAAAAGATTACGGAAGGTTCTAGAATGTAGTGACTTGAAGTATGTCTATGACATCACCTCTCCTTTTAGCCATGAATTTCATGAGGAGTCAAAGTGATTTGATGATTAAATCACATACGTAAGAAATCTAAAATTTGTCGAAGTAAAGAAGTAATATATTTCATCTTTTGTTTGTTCGTTATCAGTTTAATAGGACCTTTGAAGTAGCATCTATGACCTCTAGATATAACTTCTATTGCACCAACATCCCATCCAAGAATCTACTATTTGTTGTGGCCTTCAAAACATCATCCAAACATAATTTTTGATCCACTTGGAATTATCCTTTCAACTTCAAAGAATATTATCAAAGCTCGGGCATTTGAATTAAGATTTTTGTGATGAGGCCATATCTCTAAAGACTCCAAATGTGGCCTTACTTGATGTTGGAATACTCCTTCTTCACCTTGCTCATGTTCTTCAAACCTAGCACATTGTGAAAGTTGCAATAATTCATTAGCCACTTGTGTGGCAAAAGAATCTTCTGACTCTTGTTCTTACAAATCTTTTGAAATGCAAAAATTTGATATGATAATTAATAAGCTTCTTGCAAAATCTATTCTATCTTAGAAAAAATGACTATATACAAGTAAAGGTCTTAGTGTAGCTTTGCTTCTTTTATATTAGTCTTCTGCCATGGATAGAAAAGTGTCATTTAGAAGCGAAGAAATATTGGTATCCATAAGAATCTTTAATGGCAATTAAATCTAGATTTTTTAAGATATTGTTGATAGAATTTGTAAACTTTCTTAGGTATATTCTTAAGATTATTTAAAGGTTCTTATATTCTTTTGCTAATTCCATAGCCTTTTTAATAAATGAAATATTCCAATTGTCCATGTTTTATATGCAAATCTAATATTTCATTTATTTTGTATTCAAGCTCTTGATTGACTTTAACTGGGATTAGTGGTAAAAGAGTTCTTCCAAGAATACTTGATTAATAATAGGTTTCTAAAAATGAGATATAGAAGACTAGATGAATATTCATGCTACGTAATAATTCAAAACAAAAATTTACTAGATTTATTTGGTGTAGAATTATAAATGGTCCAAGTCTTTGGTAGTCTAATTTCCATGATGGTCAATTTGTTTGTATATTTTGCTAAAGTAGTCAAATACAATCTTCTATCTTAAACTTTGGTTGGTTCTTGCAGTGAATGTTTGCATAGTTTTTATATTAGTCTTGAGCCATTTCCAATTGGAATTTTAATTCTTCATAGATGGCTTTCAAATAAGTAGCTTAATTTTTTGCAACAACACTTTCTGCATCTTCAATTTAGAATGGATCTGCTCTAGGGTGGTATCCATAGTTTGAGAAGAATAGAGTTTGCTTCATCGAAGAATATTTGGTGTTATTATATGCAAATTTGGCCAATAGTAGGAGGTCTATCCAATCATCTTGTTGGTAATTTATACTGTAGCAAAGATATAATTCCAAGTTTTGATTTATCCATTCTATTTGATCATCAGTTTGAAGATGATAAATTGATGAAATGTTGATCTTGATCTTTAAAAGTTGAAATAGTCTTTTGTAAAAATTTGATACAAATTATGGTCCTTGGTCTAAAATGATGTTATTTGGAAGGCTATGTATTTGATAAATATTATCAATAAAAAGCTTGGTTGTTTCTTCTCTAGAAATAATCTTATTGCATGAGATGAAATGTGCTATCTTGATAAGACAGTCTACCACCACAAAAATTAAGTTTTTTCTATTAAAAATTAGAAGATCTATAATAAAATCTATGGATAACAATTGCCATGTATTCTTAGGAATTGGAAGTGGTTGGAAAAGTCCATATGATTGGTGTCTTGGAATCCTTGCTTGGACACAAATTTTGCATGATTGGATGAATTTCTTCACCAATTTTTATATTTGAGGCCACCAATAATCTCTTGATATTAATTACAAGGTCTTATTGAAGTCAAAGTATCCAGCTATTGGAAGGTCATATCGTGCTTGAAGAATCTAAAGTCTTATAGGGCTTAGAAGACTATACAAAAGATCTTTAAAATATAACAATCCGTCTTCAAACTTAAAATTATTATTTTCTTCCACTTGTGTATTTTTTAAACATCAGTGAATGTTATCTATAAATGGATCTGTCTTCATTGCTTTTTGGATTTTTGTCTTGAGAGTTGAATCTATATAGATAGATATTATCAATGTTTTTAACTGTAAATTAGACGGCTTCAATATGACTATTTTTTTTTAATCCAATATAATGACTCCTATTCTTGGTACAAGATATGACCATCAAAAAAGAGCATCTGATTTTTCTTGAAGTTTTTTCAAACAATATGTAATCACAAAATCAAACCAAGATAATGACATACTCCATCATGCTTAATGGCAATTCAAAATTTAGGCACTCATAAAATACTCCAAGTTTTTGTAATCAATATATATCATAATCTTGTGTTCAGCCTCTTCTAATAAATGGCACCACTTTTCAAAAGCATCAACAATTGCCAATAGTTCTTTGTTATGGATCTCATAATTGATCTTTATAGCTGAAATTTTTTGAGAGCACAATGTTACTAGATGTAGTTGACCATCATCACTAGTTTGAGAGAGTATAGATCTAAATGCAAAATTTGAGGCATCTGTTTCTAGAATGAATGGTTTTATTGGATCTATATAGATAAGTATAGGGACTGAAGTAAAGGATTCTTTTATCTTCTTGAATGCTTCTTTAGCCTTGTCATTTCAAATAAATTTTTTCTTACTTGTAAGTTGTGTTAATTGGATTAGAATCTTGGAATAATCCTTAATAAAGATTTTATAATAATTTGCAAATCTCAAAAAATATTATATATCTCTAACTGATGGCAGTTGTTTCCACTCTATAGTAATTTGTATCTTTTTTGGATCCATAAAAATTCCATTTTTAGAGACAATATATCCTAAAAATTCAATTGATAGTTGATGGAAAGAGCACTTCTCTAATTTGACATACAATCCACTTTCATATAGTTTCTCCAATATCATACATACATGATTATGTTTTTATTTGTTCTTAGAAAAGATCAAGATATTATCTAGGTACATGACTATAAAGTCATGTAAGTATTCTTGCAAGATGTCATTCATCATATATTAAAAGATTGCAGGTACATTTGCAAGTCCAAAAGGCATAACACTATACTCAAAATGTCTGTACCTTATATAAAATGTTATCTTCTATTGATCTCTTTCTTTGATTCTGACTATGTTGTAGGCACCTTTCAAATCAAACTTTATAAACATCTTTGTATATCCTAATTGTTCCTATAATCTTAAGATTAATAATAATAAATAGTGATTTTTTTATAATTACCTTATTTAGACCTTGATAATCAACACGCATACATAAAAAACCATCTGTCTTGTTCACAAATAAGATAGGAGCTCCTATAGGTGATTTTGAATGTCTAATGAAATTCTTAGCTAGATTTTCATCAATATATTCTTACAAGGCTGTAAGCTCCGTTTATAAAAGATTATAAATTGGACCAAATAGAGGTTGAATTTTATCTTATAATTTAATTACACAATCATAAGAATGGTGTTTTGATAACATGTCTGTTTTTTTCTTTTCAAATATGTCTTCAAGGTCATAATATTGATTAAGAATATTTTGCTTCAATTGTTTTGTTGGATCTTTCATTGAGATAGCATATAATGCAAATGCAGTTTGTTTCTTTGTTGTTTGCATAAATGCTTTAGCTCCAAGAAATGAACTAGTATCTTGTTTCTTCTTTTGATGTTTGAATCTTGAAAAAATCTTTTACAAATTCCAATTAATATCAAGATTATATAACTCAAATCAAGGGAGTCCAATAACAATAGGATTTATTAGACATTAAATGATGTTAAAGACAATGCGTGATACTTGATCTCCTGGTATCACTTCCAATAGTTAGGTTTTTTCAATAACATCTCTAGATGCAAGGTTTCCTCTATCAATGACTTCAAGAAGTGTTGAATGGATCTTCTTTATAAGTATTTAGTTGTACTTAGTTGCAAAATCTTTATTCATAAAGTATATTGAGGCTCTAGTATCTAAAAGGATTTTAGCAAAAATCTCTTGTCTTAAGGTTCTTATAGGTATATGAAGTATAAAATAGGACATTGGATTTGGAGATAAGAAGAGATTTTTTTCTGATACTTTAGATTTGGAGGTATCCAACCACAAGGTCCCTATTGAGATTAGACATCTTTGTTTTTTGACCTCTCTAATTTAGATATTATGCCTTGTGCTTTAAATTCTCTAGACTTATTTTGACAGTGTATTGCCTTATGATTAGATCTTCCACAATATAGACATAAATTCTCTAGCCAACGTCTAATCTTTTCTGCTAGTGTTAATGGCTTGAATTAGATTGTGTCAATATGCATGGATTCAAGATATGTTAATACCTTTTCTAATATTCTTCAAGATGTAACAAATATACCTTGATAGATATTACTGAAAATTGATTGTCTCTCTTGTCGTAACTCAAATAGGCAATTGTCACAAGTAATAGCTTAAGATATGAGTTCTTCTAAGCTTTTAATTCTTAGCATTGTGATCAATAAATTCTTCACATTGTCTTTTAGGCTATAACAAAATTGAGTCATAAAAGCCTTATCATTCCAATTAAGATTACAAGCAAGTTGTTGAAATTTTACAACATAAATTGCAACTAATCGTTGTCCTTGTCATAAGTTTTGAAACTTTTTTTATGCCACCATCTCCCAATCACTATCTTCAAATGCAACAATAAATCTTTCTATAAAAGCCTCCAAATTATATAAGATTAGAGAATTTTTTTCGAATAGTGGAATAAAATATGATTGAGTATTTCTTGATAAAAAAGTGCCTACAAAAGTGACTTAAGTGAATCCATCTAGATAATAAGAATGATATAGTTGTAAGTAAAGTTGTACTTGTTGCACAAACCTTCAAAAATTAGATCTAGTTTTATCAAATTTATCAAGCATACTAGCCTTTGATTCCTTTATAATAACCTTTAGAGCTTCTAGAAGGATTATGTCCATAACTTGTCTAGCGCTTATTTCCTTCAATCAAATAATCTTTTATTACAAATTATGAATCTCTCGCTTAGCTTCTTCAAATACTTACTCTATTTATTTATTTATTTTGGATTGCCAAGAAATACCATTTTTTCTTGTACAATATCCAAAAAAGCTTGAAGATCTACAAGAGTCACCATTCTATTTTTTATTTGTGAGGATGCACCTTCCATAATCTGATCTATTTCAACATTGATAAAAAAATAATAATAATAAGCCATCAGTGTAGTATTTTTTATATTAAAAAATAATATTTATAAACAATATTAATTTAGAAGAGGATAATCAACAACTTCTAAAATGTAGTGATATATCCTAGGAAAAGAATAATCCTTTCTTTCTAAAGAAAGATTAAATTACAACAAGTAAGCATATCAATCTAAAGGGAGGTAATCTATACTCCTCTAAAACGCAATACTACCTTCAAGAAGAGGGGTAATCCACTTTCTATCAAGAGATCAAAGCTTTGATATGATTATTTAGATAGTCTTGCCAAACTATTAGGGATGCAAGATAGTAGATTAATAAAGAAACAAGGAAAAGATTAGAGAACTAGAATAATTTCAAGAACAAAGAACAAAATAATTAATAAGAACAAGGGACTAGATTGATATCAAGAAACAAGGGAACACTTTGAATTGCTCCAACACTTGTATTGGCAAGATTGAGGTGTACCTCGGTCTTGCTTCCTATTTATACTATAAGGCCTATATCCTATTGAATCTTCTAAGTGTATTTTAAAAGATTTTAGAAGATTGAAGAATATTTTAGAAGACTAAGGCAAGTTTGAAAAGACTAAAGAAGATTTTAAAAGATTTTAAAAGGCTACGAGATATTTTAAAAGATTGAAGAAGGTTCTAGAAGGTTCTAGAAGATTTTGGAAGATTCTAAAAAATTATGGAAGATTTTAGAAGACTATAAAAGGTTCTAGAAAACTATGGAAGATTTTAGAATGTGGTGACTTGAAGTATGTTTGTGATAATAGAAGATCTATTAAAAATATTAAAGAATTATATATATATATTATTATAAAAAAATTAATTTAATGATTTATTATCAATTTAAATTTTAATAAATAAATATTTTTAATTAACATAATTTTTTTAAATAAAAGACTAATTTTTTAAATTATAATTAAAATTTTAATATAGAATTTTATTTTATTTTATTTTATTTTTATTAGTAGATCTATAATTTTAAATACTTGACATGGATTTTATATGTTTATTTTTTAAAAATTCTACATATTTTTAAAATTAGGAATTTTATTTTTAAAATTTTTAAATATATTCTTAATTAATTAGTTAGTAAATTTTAAAACAACTAAGATATATCATATTTTTTGATAGTAGAAATAAGAAAAAAAATACCTAAGATCTAATACTTCATAATGGAATAAACCTAAGAGCAAAAGAAATGTTATAAATGACTTTTATCTATTTAATTGTATCTTAATTAGACAAATAATAATAAAGCTATTATTAAAAATTCTACTTTTTAAATAGATTATTATTTTTTATTCTAATATTTAACATTAGTTTAGACAATTAAGACCTATTTGACCATCTTAAAAGTGTATTTAATTAAAGAAGATGTTATATATTTACTTACACATATTATTTTACATCATACGTTTATAGTCTAAAATACTTGATTAAACAACTTGCTTTATTTTATAATTATTATAAATTTTTTATTTAAAGATTATTGACTTTTTTTGCATCCAAATAATCTATATCCATATTTTTTAAATAAATATTTATATTATACAAAAAGATAAATTAAAAATAAATTTAATAGTAAAATAACTCTTTTTAATAACAAAGTCTTCTATAGCCTCTATTTTTATTGATAAAAGACTATTTTGTACAAAAAGAATGTGGTCTAAAATATTATGTGTTTGTATATATTCCAAAATCTATGGAAAATTATTTAATTTTTTTAGAGAAGCAAGGTGTATAGTTAGAAGAACTAAAAAAATTAAATTTAGTCTTCTAATCATTAATTATTATTCTCTTATAGTAAATAGCCCAATAAAATATGGTCTCTTATTTGAAACATGATTTTAATTGAACATATTTTCAATCAAATTAGAAGTTTGGACTAAGATAGAATTGTCACTTGGTTATGGCTAACTTCTATATTTGATGTAAGATTTGTAAAAGAATTCTACCAAGTTTGATTAATATGTTGTTATGATAGGGCTATAATTCTAATAATAAATATTAGAATCAAACATTAATTCAACTATTTAGTTGCAAAATAATTTAGGTGAGTCTTTTTTCTTGTCTTTAGATTGTACTAGTTTCTTAGATAAATTTGTATTTCAACACAACCTTTGATTAGATCTTTATATTATAAACAAATATTTTAAAAGGATCAACAAGAAAAAAAAATTATTTTTATAAACTTCTTAAATTTTTCAATGAAGTTAAAAGATTGTTAGAGAAAAAGAAAAAAATAAAAAAATAAAAAATAAAAAATAAAAATCATCTTCTAACTTGTGGAGGCCAATTAATTATTAATTGGTAAAAGCTATTATATCAAAACATATTACCATTTATTAAAAGTTCAAAAATAATAATAGTAGATATTACTTTGATTGGATTAGTAATTTTTAGACCCTAGATTAAATTTTATTTTTTACTTATTATAAGATATAAAATCTTTATTTTTTAAATTAAAGATATTAAAAATATATTTTATTTATTTTATGTGTAAGAAGGATACTTTTGAAATTAGATGATTGGATCTATAACATATTTAGCTTGATTTTATCAAAAGAATTTATTTTATTATAAAAAAAATTTGGATTTATTTAAGTATTAAAAAAAAACTATTCTATTCCAAATTCTGTTTATTCTTGACAAATATTTAGAGCTAAAAGCCTCATTTCAAGAAGGATTAAGAATCTATCTATAGTCTAGCCACTGCTTTTTAAGAATTGTATATATTATTTTTATAAGTTTGTGTCCAATTAAATTTCAAATAATTGATTTATTAAAATTTAATGCTTTAAGTACCTTTTTGGTTAATAAGACAAACTCATCTTCTATTAGATTAACAAGGATGAGCCTTCTTTTATTATTAATTTTATAACTAATATTCCATGCAACTATAGCACAAGCAAGTCTATGTATAATATTCTAAATAAATTCTTAACTATAAATTTTTATTTTTATTTTTTATTTTTATTAAATCACTCTAAAAAGAGGTGAAGAAATATGAGAATGATAATAAGACATTATTTGCAATAAAAATTCTTCTTACTATATTAAATTTCATCAAATATTAATAATCTATTTTATTATTTAATTAATTTATAAAAGATTAATAAATATTTTTTTTGCAAAGATAAACCAAAGGTTGTATTAAATAATTTATTATATTTTTAATTATTTATTCATGACTATCTAAAATAATTATCCTAATATGATTTAGGATAATTTTTCTATTGTCAATGTGTTGTTGATTTGGACTAGTTGATTTTAAGTCTAGAAACTTAGTTAAGCTAGAATAGGATCTCTATTACATTCTTTAGAAACTCTTTATCTCCATGTATTGTTAATGTTGAATCATTAATGCATTGGCATAAAATTTGTTGACCTTTACTTCTTCAAAGTAAAATCTTTCTTTTATTTTAGTTTTGACCCTCATTTAAAATACTAAATTGAATATTTTTTATATTATAAAAGAGAGGTATGATTCAAAAAGACAAATTTTTCTTATTTATCTCAAAATAAAAAATAAATTTTTTTGATTAAATTTCTATTTTACAAAAAAATTACATAAGCTTGTTTAAATAAGATATTTATTATACTAATAAATTAATTATAGAATTGTAACTTTTTCATACCTTAAATATGAAATTAAAAAAAATACCATCATAGAATTTTTTAGAATTTGACATTAGGGCATAAAAATTTAAAAAAATTTAAAAATAAAAAGATTTATTGGTCCAAGTTATAATCTCTTGAATTACTAAAATGTTGTGTATAATGTGACAAAGATTTAAAAATAATATCTAATTTGGATTAATAATATCTATTATAACTATTTTTAGTCTTTTTTTAGAGGGCCTTGGCATATATCTTGTAGAAAGTGTTTAAAAAATCAATGGCTTTTTAGTTGTTGGAGTTGTCTTTTTATCTCTTTTATATAAAAAGACTATGTTATCTTTAATCATAGCATACAAAAAGGCATCATTATTGACCATATTATTAATTATAGATTTTTTTTTGAATCAATAGACTTCCAAATATTTTTTATAAAGTTAATGCTTATTGTATTGGAACCTAATGCTTTCTTATTTGTTATATCTTTAAGCGCCTCATACAATTTCTTGCATGTATTGTTTTTTTTTGTGAACTAAATTCATCTACTTATTGATATTAGATGAGACTTTATTTAAATATTGTTCAAAATTGAGGTCTCTTTTGGAATGTATACAAGACTTTAGTCTTTGGCCTTCTAAGTGCTAATTTTTGTTCTTGTTAAATTGCCTTGTGCTCTTTCAAAAATTTGTTCAAGAAAAAAAATTTGAAGGTTCTTTTAGAGAATATTATTTCTCTATTTTTATTTTTTTCCTATTATTTTTTGTTTTTTAAAGTTTTCTTGTTTCTTACAAATATATTTATAGAATTATAAAAATAATCCAAGATTTTTTTTAAAAATCTTTTGTCTTTTAGAAAATAAACCTATATTCTATAAATTCAGCTTTTTAATCTACTAAAAATCTAAAATTCATCTTGTAAAAAAGATTTCTTAACTTAATTATATTCGATTTAGATAGAGATTTTCATTAAAGAGTGGTCTAAAAAGGCAACATCTCCTTGACTCTAATATAATTTTATCATGTTTTGTTGAATGTACTCTTTGTTTCTATAGAACCTCAAAGCACTAATTGATATTCTTTGGTTGAAGATCCGTACCAAAGACTACTTGCTTGTGGTCCTCAAGATTAACCCCATGTTCCTAAGTTGTTAACTCCATCCTATTTTGTGTGTATTTCTATTAGAATGAACACGTCTTCATCAACTAAAGCATTTTTTATGTTTCTATTCTCTCTTAATGATTTATACTCTTATTGCAAGGTCTTATTTTTTGCCATCTAATCTTCATATTTTTGGCTCTTTGCCTATTTTCTTCCTTAGTAAAATTCTTCTTAGTTTCATATAACTTCTAGCACTCCTTGATACTATGGCTACTTTTTGAACAAAACCTGCATCTTATTGGGAAATTGTTGTATTTTATGGGATTGGCCAAATATTCTATATGCATTTACTTGTACTTCATAAGATACAATTTTCAACAAAATTCTTGTATAGTTCTGTGTATAATCATTGTGAAGTTACTTACCAAGTATAAATCTTATTAGATAAGACTTGTCTTCTCTTTTATAGGCTCCAAGGGGTGTAAATATTCCTTGTTTTTTTCTAAATTGTCATTAGGAATAACTTCTAGTTTTAATATTGCTCCAACTCTTGTATCATTAAATCCATGCTTTGCTTGAATGCGCTCCTCTTCACTTATTTAGCATATGACTTCATAGTTTGTTAAGGTCCAAAATTCTAGAATAAATCCTTAAATAAAACAAAATATATATATCAAAAAACAAAGATTGTTCACTTAATTATACTAATATGTGCAATTCTAAATTTCTAACAATTGTATGAATATGGCCACAATTATACATAATCAATCTAGTCTATATCTTTACTTTTTATCCAAAAAATACATAATACCTCCATCTCAACCTTTGATTCACTTATTCCAAAATATCTCTTCATGCTCTATTTCTATTCCAAAATTTTCTTAGTTCTTTAAGTTTCCTTTAAGTATATAAACAAAGTGCTCCTCTAATCATATACATATTGATTTATTTTTATTTTTTTTAAATTGTATTTTACAAGTGTTATAAAACCACACACCTTATTGTAAAACCATACTTAAAATTATCTTATCATTTAAGTTAATGCAACTAAAATAATGTCATATCTACCAATCATTTTCACAAACTTTGTTCATGTTTTTAAATAAAAAATACTGTGCACAAGAAGAGTTCTTATGCAGATGTTTGTAGTATTTAACTTCAATCTTGTTAAAACCTTGCAAAATAAGCATTATTTCTGATATTTTTCTTGCAAAGATATTTTTGCAATGTAATAAATCCAGACTTTCTTTCACAGAGACGGACTTCATCTCAACGGCGGAAAATCATGGAGACATTGCGGGTGTGCGAATCCCATGAACCACCTTTCGTTACTTTCTTTGTAGCAATTTCTAGATCTGTCATTATGTTTCACAATCATTTACGACAAGTTATCAGGAAATTAGCCAGTAATTTACAGTACATTGAATCCATCACCATCTGCTGCACATTTGTATTCGTCAGGGTGTCCAACACAATCAAAAAATCCAACATCTACAAGAGAAAATGTGAGAAAATAGACACTAGTGTAAAACTAGGAGAATCCAGAGAAGATTTGAAGCCACATACAGTTCACGTGACCTCAAAATTAACATTAATTGGTTTACATAACCCAGTTTTGGTTTGCCAATATAATACAAATGGTTGACTGTGGTGAAACATCCCCCTTCCCACGAGGACCTTGACAATTTACCTATCATGTACAATAACAAAATAAAAAAAGCTTGTCTAACTCGGTCATATCTATCTACTAATTGGTTCTATTTGTGAATCCGAGGCAGCATCTCCTCTTAACGTATGGTCTTCTAACTCTACGAAACTGGTGGACCGTCGAAGCTTATTTCTTTCAGAAGAAAATGATCTAAATAATCTCTTACCCGATTTCTTTATTTTTATGGGAGTGCTCCAAAGCCTGCCTTTGTCCTTGTCTTGCTGCCTCCACCTTTTGAACGCTTCCCTGAGCGCTGTGTTGATCGCCTGGAGATACTGAGCCGCGTCATGATCTCGAGAAATAGTGCCTTCGGAGCCATAAGAAGCAGGGTCACTGAGGATCTCCAAAGGATGTGGAGAATTCAGAAAACTTCGTTCAGCGGAACGAACTTCTTTTGCGTATCGCATTGCCTGGCTGTGAGGGTCTTTGATGGTGTCTTCGTAGATGTCATGCTTTGGATGCCGAACTGCGTAGAGTGCACCGCCAGGTGGAAGAAGAGGATGATGAGGAGCTTGCTGTTGGTCTGGTTGAACTATGTACATCTTTCCCATCCACGCATACATCAATTTCTGCGCAAAACGTATGTTCCTTGAGTCTCAAAATTTTCCAGGAGAATACAAAATCAAGAACATGATTAAAAAAACAATTTCCAATTTTCTCAATCTGAAAAGAATGAATTTGTATCTTTCCAAGGTTATAAATCGCCATACAGAACATTTGAGTTTGAAAGTACTCCATAGGTGTGTCCATTCATGTTCACTAAACAAAAGAAACTGGACATTATCTACAAATAAATCTAGAGATACTCTGTTTTGAGGTAATAACCGTGAGTTATCATGTATACTCGAACAAAAAATTGGCCAACGGCTTTTTCAAATTGGGAATGTGACAAAAAGATATGTTACCTGTTGTTGAAGGCACGCTTGTTTTCGAAATGTCCCATTGAGTCGTTTCAGGACGTCGATAACCTGATCAGGGTAATGACAAGCAAAGGCTCGAGGAACAAGGTCGTAGTGCATCACCACTGACTGTACGTGGCTTAGAGGGAAACCAAGATGCTCAAGCAACCAGTCACCTCCGCACATTACACTGCATGTACCAAAGGTAAATACTGGTAATATTGCAGATAGGGGAAGTACTCCCCGATGGCGCAGCATGAGAGTCAACAGCGTTGATAAACTGCCTCCCAGAGAATGACCTGTAAAATAGAATTTGGCATTGTTACCATGTTTATCCATATGAGCTTGAATCAGGGGCATAAGTTGCTCATATAACCCCTTCGCAGCTTCATACATTCCTCTATGCACCATTACGTCCCACTCAGGATCCTACAAAACAGAATAACCAACAGTAGGTCAGGTCAAGCATATGGTTGTTCAGCGATTTTATCATGCATATTTCACTCTCGCAATGCAACGTCAACGTAAGCGGATAATACAAAGTTACCACATTGTATCTCTACAGTGCATTAAGCCACTCAGTGGTATGGAATAAAGGGAAAGGGAGTGGGCCTTTGAGCATGAAAAATGAAGAGTTTCACCAGATATTATCCCTCATGTTTAACTACAAGCATAAAACTTCATGTAATATATTTAGATGCCCGAAAACGAAACCAAACTCCACAAGAAGGCAGGGTTTCATACCTCAAATATACACGACTCAAAAATCAAATTCGCTTGCCATGACGCGAGAGAGTCAGACCCTTGGATGATGAAGTATCTTGTGCTTGTCTCTTCTTCGTCACATACAAACCACTCACTGGGACAAAATGCGTCAGATTGCAACACTTCAGCAACTGCGTCTTTGGTTTCTTCCTCAGATGTGAGTAACTTAGTTGCAGTTGCCGCTGCTGCAACTGGAGAAAGTTCGTCTTCAAGACTCTCAGGCTTCATATTACAACTGTCTTCCAAGGCCCTCGCTTCTAGGGCACCTATCTTACTGGTTTCTGCTGACAGCACTTCCTTGTCTGTTGGTAACTTAGCAGCTTTCTCTGCACTTTCTTCAATATATTCTTCCCATTCTGAAAATGTGTAGAAGTCGTCGGCAACATCATCGAGCCCATCATCTTCTTCCATAACTGCTTGCTCGGAATCCGAATTCTTAAATGGAAGAAAAGATTTGGTCTGAGAAGCGAGGTACGAGGCGGCTGTAGCAGCCATGGCGTAAGTGGATTTTGCAGGATTCAACTTTCCAATTTCTGTCTTCACTCTACTGCTACTTGTAGGAAGGTCCTCACTGCTATCAAAGGCCTTCTCCATCTCTTTGTCTTCGAAAGAGACTTTTTCCTTCGCCAAAGTGGTTTTTCTTTCAAGTGAAGAAGTGATAAATTGTAGCCCGTAAAGCTTCGCAAGCTCTTCTTTCTGCCATCCCAAACCAACGCTCCTATATTAACATTACAATACTGCATCACATGATACATTACCATTGCAAAACTTCAGAGAACAATCCTTACGTTGGAAAACAGCCCAGGTGAGGACACACAAAACCCAAAACCTGAAAGAGAGTTTGTAATGTATTCTAAGATACTTTTCAATATCATCAAAACGATAGTGGTAGAGTTGCATTACCGAACTCCCATTTAATGATTGGAGATACCAACATCACATTACAGCTGATTTAAATGCACAAAGAGCACGCGTAGAATTCTATAGGTAATTACCTTGATTTCGGGAATATAATAAGCCTGATTGCAGAGGTACGACATTTTAGAAAATAACTTTAGGTCAGAATATTCCATGCGCTGCAAGAATTCTCCAAAACTGTCTTTATCGTGTACCACAGGGATCTCAAAACCAATCACAGACTTTTTCAGCTTGGGCTCCGATTGCAAATAATGATCACCTCCGCAAACCTCACATTCGCATTCAGGATATAGCCCAGGAACCCGTACATGATCATCAACTTCTTCGTCACCAATTTTTGGAAAATCAAAGCCATACTTGCGTAAGTAGACCAAATTCACTATACTTGGAACCCAACTCTTCAATTTGTCGCTAATGTTAAAAGTGCTTTCCTCCTTCAACTCTTGAGACCGAGTTTCTTCTGCAATACTCTCCAACCCTTCATTTGTACAATCTACTTCTCCCAGCCTTGGAGCGGATGTCAATGATAAAGGATTACCATTACGTTTTTCGTTTTTTTCCTTTTCTACAACTTCCAACTTACTCTGTTCGTAGAACCACAGAAACTTCAGAGGAGAAGGCAGCTTATCTCGAATAGGAATTTTTGGAAGCGACAACCGAATAGGCAAGGGCAAGGGCAAGGGCAAGGACTTATTGAATGACGTAGAAACATCAGAGCGGTTTGATTCTCCTTTGGGTTCTCCCTCTGTAGAATTGGATAGGACTGAAGGAGAGGAAGCTAACAAAGATGGTTTCGTGGAGTGCGATAAATGGGATTTCTCAGAATCTGTACTATTTGGAGCATGAGTAGAAGAAGTGGAAGCTCTAACACCCAAATACGGCCTGTGTGGCCTACATAGCATGACATTCATGACTACTACTGCTTGTACACTTTTTCAACCACTAGCGGAACACAAACACTCAGAAATTGCTTCGAAGTCCAAGTAGATTTTCCTCTCTCTTGTATTTGGTGAGCATCTGTAAAAAAAACCAACACAACAATCTCCCATTTCAGCCCAACTGGACTCAACAGAGAGATGAAAAATTTGTATAAACACCAAGTTGTGCGAATATAAATCATGACCGAATTGAAAGAATTTCTAAATTGGATCTCTGGACCAGAGGATTTTTTTCATGATTACACCAACAGTTACCATCCACCAGGCACAACCTACACAAACATCTTCAATTATCTTCCTATTTAGTAGGTAACCTTTCCATGGACAGCGATCGTAAGTAGATAAATTCACACGAAGTACCTAACATGCAAAGTGCATCAGAAAATATTTCATGACTCAAGCAACATATAGGAGAGAACAGCGTCGATTTGGTAACCACCCTGACCAAATAGCGAAGTCCGCATTGAGAATTCCCATCCCAACTGAACCCACGATATCACAACCCGTAACTGTTGAAAAATCTGAATCATAGTTGTCGACAGTTACGAACTGAAATACAGTCACCATACTCCTTGAATTTAAAAAAAAAAAAAAAAAAAAAAAAAAAAAACACACACACACACACACAGTTTCGTATAACAAGAGCACCAAATAGCCGCTATCCTATGTCTCAGACAAATCGCTGAAAAGGTCCTTAGTGAACCAAGCAACCGACCATGAGCAACCAATTCCCTCTAGCAAGAAACTCACCTGCATTGAACTCAACTCGATTGCTGAAGAAATCCGATCAAAACCCTCGCAAATCTATGGCACATTCACCTTGAAAAATCGAGTGGTGCACTTTTAATTCGGCAAAACTTTCATCACCATTGAAATCAACGTTCCTGGAAGCGGAACCTAGAGGAGAGGGAGGGGGGGCGGCAAGAACGATACCAGAGCCAACTGCACGAGCCACAATAGGGCCAGGCTACAGTCATAAATTAAAAATTTGTGGGAGATGGTTTATCATAATATACAGAAGGATCCAATACTCATCAATCTAGTCCACGTCGCGGGCATAGCAATTGACACCTTGACTAGCAGGCCAAAGTGGAATGAAAAGATGACGGAGGTGGCACGCTCTGAAAGAGCTCTGCAGCCTCCGGATGCTACGGTGGCGGCTTCACTCACAAACGTTCAGGGATGTTGAATCTGCACCACCGCCTTTTCAAAACCCCTGCCGATGATCGCCTCTCGATTTACTAATTTAGTCTCAAATTCTGCCCACCACCAGGTGCTGACGGGCCTCCCGTTCATCGCACATCAC
This sequence comes from Physcomitrellopsis africana, assembly GCA_036785485.1. Taxonomy (NCBI): domain Eukaryota; kingdom Viridiplantae; phylum Streptophyta; class Bryopsida; order Funariales; family Funariaceae; genus Physcomitrellopsis; species Physcomitrellopsis africana. The sequence goes on along the minus strand of JAWRVF010000476.1, from coordinate 191,843 downwards.
TCCTTCCGCTCGCACTCTCCTATCCTCTCCTCGCTCGCCGATCCTCCTTTGCATCGTCCCCGCGGGCTCCTCGACGCAAACCCTAAATCTAAAACCTCCTCGCAGCAAACCTTAAATCCAGAAACTCCTCCACATAATTCTAAATTTAGAAATTCCTCGAGTGAACGCTACAATTAGAGAATCCTCGTGGTGCATTATAATCTTACAGACTCCTCGTGTGCATTACTCCAAAAAAAAACTCAACTCCGTAGATGGAAGATACTCCATTTTAATGGTAGATTTATAAAGTATGAGTTTGATGGATATAAATGGTGATGGTTCACACATAAAACTTGTAGATAGTTGAATTTAAACATTCTAATTTATAAAACAAAATAACAAGATGAGATTCAAGATCTTGCTACCAAATTTATTTATTAGTATCATGTAAATTTCAAATGATTTTTAAAGTATATAATGCATAAAATTTAATTTTGATTTAATTTGGTTTGATGTAACTATATATTTATTGAATTTTTATTTTTAGTATCTGATATTTTATATTTAAAAAATTCAATTATGTTATATTATTGTGTGTATATACATATATATATATATATATATATATATATAATACAATTTTGTTGAAACTACCACTAAAATTTAGAAATTGTCACATTTTTTTAATATAATACATACAAATTGTATATAAAGTTAGTGTTTAGCCAAGACTTTAATTTCATTAATTGTCACCTAATTTAGTGAAAGATCCTATTATCTTTTTTTTACTAAAAAATTTATTTTAAATTAGGTGCAATTTTTCTTTTATAATTAAAATCTCATGATGACACTATCTCATCAAAAAAAATTCAAAAAAATATGTATATATATAAATTAAATCAACTTAGTTGTACTTTTTAAGGCCATTATTCCAACATCTACCATTTAAAATAATCACATAGTAGAAGAATAATATGAAGGCACTCCCTTATTAGTTCTACTCTTTATAAATTGAGACTTTAAAATACTTCCATGTAAACAAGGCCACTCCACTAGCTTACAAACATGTAGAGGTCAATAATATTAAGACTAAAATATTTACTACACTTTTTTCCAAACTCTTTAAGTTGTCTTAGAAGATTCATAAAAGTAGAAGAATATAATTATTCTTTTGTAATATCTTTTGAAATATCATTTGATTTTTTTTTTTTTTTTAATTATTTAAGAAATTTTAATGAACTTTTTATCATTAAAATACACTTATTAATACATTTAGTTTTTTTAGATCTTTTAAAAAGTATATGTTAGCTTTTTATTATTCTAAAAAATACAAATAATTTATTAAAGATTAGTTTTTTAATTTTCTATATTTATAATTTTTTATCTATAAAAATATAAAAAATATAAGAATATAAAAAAGTACGAATTTTTATAGATTTGGTATTTTTAAAGAATTGTTTATACTTTCTTGTTTAAAATCATTGTTTCTTTTTATACTTCTAAATATTTTTATAAATACTTTTTAAAAACTTAATTAGTTATTTTTACATTTCAGGCTCATTTTAATTCAATATATCTAATATTTTGTACTTTTCTTTGCCAACTTAATACAACTCTTTGATAAAATTCTTAGATTATATTAGTCTTTTTGATATTCTAGAAGTTTCTTAAAAAAAGGGAGGACATCACTTATTTCTATAAAATAAACTTTGCATTTTAGTAACCCTTGTAATAAAAAACACATAAATTTTAACATAGCCAACAATAGTTAATGCTATACATATTTTTAATTCAAAGTCTTTTCTACTCAATACATCACAATGTTTTTGAATTTAAAAGGTTGTACTTAATAAATGGTCTAATTAGCTAAGGTATAATATTTTCTTATGTATTTTTGTTTTTAAAGCTAGTTGATTTAATTTATATATATATATATTATACAAGAGAAAGGGAACGCTGAAGCTGCTACTGTAGCTGCGGTAGAGCAGACTATGAAGAAGTATGCCGATGATCTGATGCGCATGATGGAGTCCATGGCTGGGCGTATTGGTCAATTGGAGTCGTCGACTCGACGCTTGGAGCAGATGGTGACCGACTTCAAGGGTGGATCAGAGAAGAGCCAGGGGGTTTCAGGCGGCAAGCTCTTACTCATCGAGACTATGAATATAAATATATATATATATATATATATATATTTTTCTAACTTGATTCTTAATAATAAGCTTAGATTGCCTAACCTCTATATTATCTAAGTTAGAATTTAATAAAATTGTTGGATTTTTTTAAATTTTATTTTATTCTATTTTTTTTATTGCATGAATAAAATTGCTTCTACTCTTATTCTCGAAGGCATTTGGTCAATTTAAACACTGGTCTTGTGTTAATTCAAAAAAATATTGACATGTCTTAAAATAACATGTAATTTTAAAAAAAATGTTAAATAAATAGATTATAGATTTAGACATTAAAAATTTATTATCTTTATAAGAAACTGGTTTTAAAATTATTTTTATTTAATCATCTTTAATTCATTTTTTTTGCATCTTAAGGAATTAAAAAAAATTAAAAATATAAGTAATTTAGCATGTTCTTAAAAATATTTAAGAACACACTATATTTGAAATAATTTATAATTTAAGTTAATGTAGAGTGTCTATAACTTGAACAATAGGAGGCTAAGCGTTGAATCACAAGCTTTGCAACAATCTATATTTAATCTGAAAATTAACATGAAAAGACATAAAAACAAAAAAAAAAAAAAACAACAAAAATGGTGTTGATAAATTCATCCTGCTTGCATCACACGGATTCTTTTCCAACATCCATCATGATCAATGCCTTGCTGGCAGTCCAGCTAAGATTCCATGTCACACTTATCACCCCCAACCTCCAGCCGGCCCCCGTACAGTGGCCAGACCGAGGGAATCTAAGGAAACGCCACGTGTGAGAAGGGAGAATATCACCCCCGCGCATTCTGCCGTCTCTCCACCGGCGCAAGCGTGCGTGAGCCAGCAACACGGTCGCTGTCACTCCTCCATCACAGCACAACGGAATCTGCTTTCCAACGCCTCTGCTTTATCTCATTTCAGGAAATTTTGAATGACGGCGATCCTTATCCTTCTCACTGAGTCACTGCCGCGAGCGTTGTCCAGGTAATGGAAAAAGTGTTCGAGTGTGGATGCTTATTTCTGTATTGTCATTCAGGCTCTGCTACATGACATTGTCGCAATGCAGGTTCCCGATCTGCGCTAATTGATCATGGATCGGGTGTATGAAGATGTAGGGCGAAGGTATGCCCTCGATTCATACTCCGAAGCTTGGACGAAGATGATGCAAATGAGTTTCTTGATCGATTCAGTGTACTAACGTCTGTTCACTGTACTTAATGTCCGGCGTTTTCAGACTATGCGAAGAAGGCAGCGTTATAAAATGAAAAGAAAATGATGAAGGCTGCCTTCTCCTTGTACAGAACGACAACTGCCTTCTTCTCTACTTTTTTTTTTTTTTTTTTTTTTTGTTTTTTCCTCCGTCAATTTTGAATGAGCCGTTTGTGGTGCAGAAGTTCTCTGTCATTCTCTTTTGTCGGAGAGTTTGACAAGAAGCATCTTCTGAGAACAAAATGCAACTAGACTATGAGTGCGTACGTGCGTGTTTCGAACATGATCTGATTGGAAACCTAGTCCAGCGGACTCGCAGCAGGATTTCGAGGTTTGGGGATTTAGCTCACAGCCATTTGTATCAGTTGGTTGAAACTTGGCAAATGAGAAGGTACACCCTAAATCTAACTCTCACAGCTATCAAGGTTTTTATTCAAAGTCGAACATAAGACCAGTGTATGTTTCCAATGTGACTGTGTCGTAGCTTGTCTCTGTCAACGTGCAAGCGAATGCGTTAGAACGCTTTTATTCCTTGGGTTGCTGAGGTGTGGCCACCCTCAATGGAGTACAGGATCACTTTAATCAGGAGATAATTTTCTAGTTTTCTACTTTGTTAAAGTGATATATACAGTCTTGATTTGTTCGTTGTTTTTATTTTGGTAATAGGTTAATTTCCCAAGGAATGGTAATTAGTGCGGCAGTTATGTGTGATTTTTTTCATGTTTTTAAATAATATTATACTTTAAGGAACTTCGACGATAAAAACACTCTTTGCATCTTCTACAGAAATTATTGTACGTATACAGAATAATTGAGAAAAATAAAGATATAAAGAAGGAAGAAGAAGTAGCGTATAATAAATCATTGAGTTGTATAATATTTGTACTCTTAAAAAATCAATTGAAAGCGGAAATATATTATTTTGAAATATTTTGAATCTTTTCGTTCTTTTTTGACTACAAAATGTTTGTTGCACCGATAATTGAAGTGACCTTACAGTGTTTGGACATAAAACAATCAGATATGGTAAAAGCTTACATGGTAAATACCACACGTGAAGGTTTGGTGTGAAAAACGTGTTGAAACAATTGTGGTATGCTTTATTTATTTTATTTTATTATTGGTAAATAAAAAGTTTTTTTTTTAATTCAATAAGGATTTTCTTAAATATAAAAAATAATTTATTCTTAACCTATCGAATCCATACACGTGGATACATTCTATTGGTTCTTCGGCATCCCCTCGAAGTTGGGAATCGGCGTCAATGGAGTCGACACGGCGCGTCAGATGGACGCGGACTGATCGCCGTCGAGGCATTCGTCGGACGACGAGGGTAGCACCTTCGAGCGGCATGATTGCTGTTTGATGAGATGAACCATGGGAAGGTCGTGGCCTGGGAAGATCGCGAATCCGTCGTCCCAGACGCTCGCCATATCCTCGTCGAGAAGCTGCCACGCGAGAGCGCCACCGCCTGCCCGACGGTGTTTCGCCGACTCATAGATCCTGTCATATATGGATGTGTACAACGCAAGTCGTTCCTGCGAGTTGAGCAGCCCGAACTCAGAGAACAGGACTGGCATTTGCAGAATCTCGTCGGCGTCTTTGATGTGCGCGTCCACCCACGCGTCAAAAAACTTCTGTTTATCGGAATGATCCTCCCACGGCATCCTGCAAAATTTCAATGAAATCAACACACAGAAAGAACATTCAGTTACTCATCTAGCAACGAACGGCGCCTCCTTGCTGAGAATTCTGTAGTAGAGGTGGTACCAGAGATCGGGGTAGGCGTACACTGTTGCAAAGTCGATTCCAGCTACTTCATGGTTTTTTATGAAGTCCGTCCCTGAGTCAGGCATGTAATGCGGGTTCACCGTAGAGGTTCCTTTGCCACCCTCCTTGTAGAAGCCCTCAAGCCCTACCGTTAACAGGTGCTTGCTATCAAGAGACTTCACATACGCAGCCATTTCTTCAATCCATGCCTGCGCAGGAGCAAGCTTAGACGGATCGTAAACTAGTTTGACTCGGATGCGCAAATGCGATCTACACCCCAAATCTGAGGCCACTATCAAAACATCCACATGTAATCTGCACAAACATATTGACATACCTGGAAAGCACCGCTTGAGGATTCTTGTGCACATCGAGGTTCATTTATGAGTTCCCAACCGAAAATGGCAGGGTCGTTGCGGTACTCCACATTCGTGATGCTATTCACCCTCGTTAGCACCGTCTGCCACCAAACATAGTTTCAAAAATCGATCGCATTCCAAGTGCACTTACACCGAACATAATTACGTTGAATTTGTTTGTGAGACTGTCTCTAGGTACCTTGACATGAGCCTTATAATAGTCGCGGAGGATGGGATGCGAGAAGAAGTGGTCATCGGTATCACCGTCCAGTACTATGCCAGCGTCCCTTGCCCACTGCACGTAGCGGGTCTTACCCCCATAGTCTGGAAAATTATTCACCAGGGTCAGTAACAACCGCACTCCATGACGGCCCGCCTCCATAACAACAAAGTCTAGAGCCTGCAATGACCAACCTCAATGTTAGTTTACTAGTTGAATCTGAATGCTGAAGGTTCCTCGACAACTTAAGGATAGGTGATGGAAACATGAAACTTCTATATAAGCACCTTGAATGCTTGCTCCGAGTAAACGCCAACAGCCTCCTGCAACGCATCGTAAGCAGCATCGTTGAACGCCCACGAACGGCATACTGTCATGCCTAACGCAGCTCCGTGCTTGAAGATGTTGGTCACCCGTGATCTCGTGCTCTCCTCCACCGCCTGCGACATGAGCCAATAAGAATTCCACCCGTTGACATACAACGGGTGGCCATCGAGCACGAAGTTCTTACCATCTCGGCCAACAAAAGCGTGATGACTTTGTATCTGAATGCTTTCTGCGCCCCCGTGGTCCGCCCTGAGATTCGCCGCAATTGCTGCGAAATGTAGGCTGAGCACTACGAAGAAGGTAACAAATTTGAACCTCGGAGGAATTGCCTTCGGTGATCCCCTCATAGCTGCAACTCTTGGAGACAACATGTTCGTTCTTTTGGGACTTTTGAGGAATTTTGAGATTTCAAGTTTTGCGTCGAACACTTGCAAGTCCCCAGACCAGTCTTTCGACTTACCTGGAGACAGTGAAAAGCTACAGTTACTTGACATCAGTCCTGTGTCCAAGATGTACACTCTCTCTCTCTGGTTCGTCTCACTGTCTATCCGCTAGTAGCAGTTACAGCAGGCTGGGGAATTAGGATATGAAGGGATACACCTCGTGCATACATATTCAAGCAGGCTATCTGTGTTGCACTTTGCTCATCCGTGTTTCGAACTTAACATACAGTTTCCGAGTGTGTCCTACTTGTTTGGAACTTTTAACACTTTGTTCGGTCCACAACGAGGAGATTCAAAGCGCTCACGCCACAAGTGTGCAGAACACGCTTTTTAGAAAGTTTGCACGAAACATTCTCAACTTCCAGTCCGGATTTTAGGCTTGAATCTAAGATTAATTCCAGCAGTCAATTCCACCGAGAGAGTACCGGTTATTGCGCTTAACACAATCAGTCTCAAGCCAAGCCAGAGACTTCAGATGATGTAGACATGTCCTCTCCAATTTCTTGAAATGCAATCACAAACGACGATGATGACTTGATCATCATTTTATCGGCTTTTTCTTCCTTCTGGGGCCCTGCTGGCAATGTACACCTAAACTTCAAATTCCAAATTCTTCGATGTGCGCAGAATTGCCAACACGATTGTGGAAACAGAATTGCAAGTTGCCGAAATATTTACCGGCTAATCCGATGTGGACTAATCTCTTGCACCTGATGAACAAAAACAGCTGAATCACCTATTACTGAATCACTCCGTGGGTGCTTCTGATTGTCGCTATCCAATACCAGACCATTATTCGTTGCCGTGTCTCGACAATGTTCGACAAAGCTTCCACAGATACTTATGTCTTGGTTGACACGACCCTATGAATCCTCCTCTTGCCAACTTATATCATTGACATTGAGGATCACAACATCTCGTACACATGATCATAGAATAACCTTTCACTTTTCTCGTCGCCGTACTGAGGCCAGGTTGACTTCCGGAATTCCTGTCCTCCAAACCGCCAGCGTTACACTAAACCGCACTAAGTACTCGCTGTCATGGATTTCTGCTCCAAGAGGATCCTACTCGCTTGATTAGACACCGTTTCAAGTACCAGCGAGAGTTCAAGTCCTTGAAATACCAACCCCTCGATCAGACGTTGCAAGTGATGGGACCCACGTCGAAATTCAAACTGAAGACTGATTTTCCCGTGTGATCTCATCGTGATGTCAAAGATGGTAAATGATGAGAGCGGCGACGAGGGATGTGGGGGCACGTCAAAGCTAGACAGGAGACGGTAAATAGAAGTTGGTGAGAGATCGAAGACGGTGAGGAGGGTGTGTAGGGAATGAGGCACCTTCCCTTGTTACTCATCCCCATCTGTGCAGACTGCCCAGCTGCTTCCGCTGCATGATTGACCCTTCAGGTCCCTCCACCATTGCCTGAGCTGTGGGGCGGAGCTCGCGACCCTAGTGCGAAATCGTCGCTCGATGCAACTCTTCACAGGCTAAAGAGTCTAGACAACGAGAAGAAAGAATAAAAAGAGAAAGAAAGCAAGACAGACGATGAAAAACACGCCATGGGCCACCGCTGCAGCTCATAATGAGCAACTCCCCTATGGATACTCTCCCCACCTTGGCCTTCTCCTTGTGTGGTCTATAAAAACTACACATCAATTCTACTCTGTACATGCTTGGATTTGGACTCAGGTGCTGCTCTTTGAGCGTGACGTATACTTGTTGTTGTGACAGTTGTTCGGTGGTGTAATTAAGTTTGGAAAGAGTGTAGGGGAATAAGCTGTGGAACCGTTGGGTGCTTGGGAATAGAAGTCATTGTAGTTTCATACAAGGTACTTGTGGGTGGTGTTGTTTACAGGTAGAGTGTGGATGCTGGTCCCTACTGCTTTATCAATAATTTCATGTGTTGATGTTTCTATGATGATTATGTGTTTATGCTTTTTGTAGAACGGAGGTTTTCTTGGTCATATTACATTGGAGTTTTGAAATTTATGTAGATGTGATTTTCCATTTTAATAAAGATCAGAAGAAAATAATTAAATAAATAAATTTATAAATGTTGAATATGGAGTGTAGTAAATTATTGAATTTTATTCTGCAATTTTTTTAATTGAAAAAAATTAACTTGTACCATCCAAACATGCATATTTTTATTACACACATCATTTTTGGTACAGAGTAATTTTTAAACAAAACTTTTACACACCATTAAATACATATTTTTATACTGCAACGTGTGTGTGTGTGTGTGTGTATAGATACATATATATATATATATATATATATCAGAGAATAAATAAATAAATGAAAAGCTGACCATGTTAAAAAAATAATAATAGTAATAGGATGACAATGTAAAATTTAAAAGATTCATTATACATATACATATATACACACACATCCAAACATACTTTTAGTTCTGTTACAAGAGTACAAATAATACTGCTTTTCCCTCCATTTACATTAGTTATCACAACAGTCATATGGAAACTGTGTAAGAAACTTACTTCAAAAACAAAATAAATAAAATAAAATAAAATAAAACTTCTGCAATCATGTAGTGCTTTCAAAGAGGCTTGCAGTTAAAAATAATTTTACCAGAACAATACCGTATAGGCATGTTAAATTTCATGAAAGCTTTTAGATCCCGAAATCCTTCAGAATTTCATACGATGTTTTCCAAGAAAAATAAATAAATAGATAAATAATTATTAATAGAGATATATTTTTTACAATGTATATCTGTAATTCAATTAAAATTGTCAACTTTTGTACATGTCCGAGACACATACTCTTCATCACCAACAACCCACTGAGCATTTGTAAAATTTGGAAGTTCATTCTTGTTTTATTTGTACACTTACATGAAAACTTCTCTATATTTTTGAATGACTAATTTCTTTATAAATGTGGGTTCTGTAATACATGCGGCAGCATCGTTGCTATTTTCAACAAAAGCTTTTGAAGGACCTCAACACTCATCAATGTGGAGAAACCATGTTTAACATTCGAGAACAATCACGCGGTTTAGACTATCAGGAAATTTACAAACAATACGTGTCTGCATTTCAAGCAACCGTCGAAAAGCTGCGTCAAGATAGACAATGCGGTGACTTCACTGCCAGGCACCCCTCGCTGCCAGTTAGTGACGGTTCGCCGACTGGCACTCGTTTCATCCTTTTCTTTTCGCACCTTGTGGTCCGAGGAACATATCTTGCCCTCACCGTGGAGATGCATTGATTAGATCTGTTTTCAATGCAGCGACGGCGACAGTGGGACCATGAATAGGCTCATAGTAAACGACAATTGTTGAAACGGGGTCAAAGCACAATCTGACTGGCCGGATCCATGCTTTCTGACACAGACAGCCCCTTGAAGTAAGGTGTGGATTGACGGAGCCCTTGCATCTGTTTGTCTGTGAGCCCTTCCGTGGACAGGCTTTCGATTCCACTAGATGCAGTGGTTTTGCTTTTACTGCCGCCAGAGACGTCATGGGCGATGAGAAGTTTTGTCCGGCCCACAGAAACGCATGGATGATTTCTTGGATCCGACACGCGCGGCATTCTTCTTATGTTTGATGATATCCAGGATGTGAGGGCAGGATATCGAGAATGGGAACGCTCATGACCTCCGATTCATCGATCGGTGCAGCAAAAAAACAGGAAACTGGTCCAGTTCAACTGCAAAATGCTCATGTTCTTCGTGCCCACACTGATAATGTATAAAGCTCAATTTCTGTGCTGACAAGCATCGCTCTGTCTGTATGTCTGGCTGTCTGTCTATCTATCTCCATTCGTCTGTGTAGATTTTAATATATTATTGAACGCATGATTAACTTCACCATGACTCCAGGACCTTAGAAGTCCACAGACCATGCAACCCTTGGTTTACAACGCTGTTCGAAGTTAGAGCCTTTTTCACATATCGGTAAGACACAATTCCATGCATGCATCAGTAACCAATGTAGTTATGAAGCTACCATCGGACCCACATCACCAGGACAAAATACCACCAATGCATGCATCACAGCGCTAAATTTACTGACACAGAAACAACAAAGAAGGTATGATTCTTCCCACCACTGTTTTACTTCAGTCATCCTCGCATGACGAATCAACGAGCAAAGGTGTTGGTAATGGGTCCAGGCAACAAACGCATGAATCCAAGAGGAGTTGTCCGGTTCTTCACGTTCACTACGCTGTGGTGGACTATCAGCTCGGCCAGTTGTAGAATGATGGCAGAGGCATAATGCTTCAAAGGAGCAAATGGCAACAGCACACAAAACCAACTGAGAAGACCGGCAGTATGAGCAGCCACTGTGGAGTCAGCGATGTGTTGAGAGGGAGAAGCGCAGGCCAGAAGACCCATGCGGTGAGCTTTGCACCTCCCTTCCTCTTCCTCCCTCCTCGGCAGTGGCTGTGAGGGGGCATCGTCCATGGAGAAGGCGACGAGGGAGTGTGGGAGGCTGGCGTCTAGATGCGGTGCCGAAGCGTAAGGCTCGTTTTCTCCCGAACCTGGCCCCAAACCTGTGCCCTGCTTGGCCTGGGGTTGGAATCTAGGGCTGGAATGGCCCCGATGGTTCCATTTCTACTAGTACGGCTGGAGAGAGACAGAATATAGATAAATTAATTAATTAAAAAAAAACAAAAAAACATAAAAAACAAACAAACAAACAAACGTGTCTAATCCTTATATTATTTTATTTTTTTTAATATTGAATTTGGTTTTAGTTCTAAACCAAGTAATTGCAAAATTTGATTTTTGGAAGTTTATGTGTAGTGTACATTTGATATAATATGCATCTGTGTGTATATAATTTTAATAATAATTTATTAAAAAATTATTATTAAAATTATTTAAAAAATTATAAATTACTAAAAATAAAAATATTAAAATTACATGGTAGATCAAATAAACAAGACAAAAATTTATAATAAAATATTTATCTTGTATATAGTTTGGAGGTGACTTAAAGATAGGCAAAAGAAGTGAAAAATGATATTCAAAACATGTCACAAGACTTATCTAAGTAAAAATTATGTATGCAAAGACATTCAATTATGGTCATAAGAAGAAATTGATTAGATGTAATAAGTACAATTTATTTTTGTAGCTTAAATTTATTCATATTTTTTCGTTTTGAATAAGTATTTTCTAATCATTTTTCTTATATGATTTTTGATTTTTTATAATTGAAATAAAATTAAAAAAACTAATATCCTTGCTGTTTGAAGTAATTTTATTGTATTAATATGTATCAACTTTATTTCTTTGTATGATCATCAATCTAATTTTTGACTTATATACTTTTATTTCTCAAAATTTTCTAAATTCTATTCTATTTTAGCATTTTTAGATTATATTTTAATTTATATTAGTTTTTAATCAATTAAAATAAATTTAAGCATAGAAATGTGTCAAGGACATGAACTAGAAAAAGATGTATAATCTAATGAAAAATTATATCAAAGTAAAGTCACAAGATAAAAATAAGAAAGTATGTATATTCAAAGGAAAACTAGAATGGCTATTGCTAAAGACTGGAAACATGAGGACTCTTAAAACTAGACTAGGATCAAGAAAGGAATTGACAAGAGTGAAGAGAGCATCACTCTTGCCTCTATAAATACTATCTAACTAAGAGCTACGTGGCGGTATTCTATAGGACCTCATATAAGTGTCTAATTTGCAAGACACGTGTCAAACTTGCACGACAAGTTTTCCACATGTGCGCCACGTACTTGGCTTGTTCCGCAAGCTATCAACATGTGTGACACATGGCTAGCTTGTTCCACAAGCTATCAACATGTGCGCCATGTAGCTAGCTTGTTGATCAAGTTTCTAACCTACCAATCACCTATAGACATGTATAAAGGTGATTCTGCGTCTATGAAGCTTCTAGGAAGCTTTTCTATTAGATATTATCAAATCAACTTATTTTACCTACTTCTATTGGTCTATATTATTTAGGTAATTTACTCGAGTAAATTTTATATCCGTAACATTATCCCCCTTCTAAGGACGAGTTCCACGAGGAGCAGTGATTACATATTGAGGAAGTCCAGGATATGTTGAATTGTGCTTGCCACATACTCTGATCTTTGTTTACTTCGAAGGTAGTTGATAGGTCCTTTCAGCCATTGATAATGTCTTATTCCAAGGTGAGAGGACCACCCTGTTATTTGATCATTGTTGAGGCGTTCATAACTTCCTTCAAAGAAAATATTTGGAACACCATCAAGAGTAGTTCCTACCTCTAAAAGTATCACCAAACATCGGGAGTCTCTTCCAAGGTCGTGATACCAAACACGTTGTATTTTGCGATCAACCCAAAGAAGGACATGTCATTCTTGAGGGTCTTCATCTCTATTCCATTGTCTTGAAGGTTGTGATAGTCGTAATGTCTTGTCTGGTAAATCAGCAAATGATGGCTCTTAAGTTGAATTCACTGGTTATTGATCTTCCATCTCTTTAGCATGAATAAATCTAATGACAAACAATGATACAAGGTAGGATGAAACCTCTATAGAACCTGCTTTGCTTTATAGCAATGATTTTTTTTGATTATTTATCTTGGTTTTGATGGATGTCGTCGATAAAATACATTGACTTTTATTGATACATTTGTTAGATTCTTTGATGGTTCCCATGTGCGTTCATTAATATTGTATCCGCGCCAATGCACAAGATATTCCAATTGATTTTGGCGCCGCCTTGAATCTAAAATCTCTTCAACCTCAAATTCTTCATCGTTGTCCAGTTCTACAAGAGGCGGTGGTCTTTATCTTCTTCCTTGTATATCCACTGTCTTGTATGGCTCTAGTAGTGACACTTGGAATACAAGATGGATCTTCATGGGCTCCGATAGGTGTAATCGATATGCAACTAGATTGATTTGTTCAAAAATAGGAAAAGGTCCAAGCCTACAATAGTCCAACTTATCACAAAGATGAGTAGTCTTGATATTGCGACGAAGTAACCATACCTTGTTCCCTACATTGAATTGTGGTTGTTCCTTACGATACACGTTTGCATTTATTTTTTGTCGTTCTTAAGCTTCTTTTAATTGTACCTTCATTATTGTATGTAACTCTGACAAACGATTTGCCAAATCTTCTACTACTGGATTATCAACTTTTGAAAAGTCAAAAGCATCAAGTCGTGGGTGATAACCATAATTGGCAAAGAAAGGTATTTGTTGCATAGAAGAATATATCGTATTATTATAAGCAAATTTTGCCAATGGCTAAAGAGCTATCCAATCATCTTATTGATAGTTGATGGTACACCTTAAGTATTGCTCCAAGACTTGGTTCACGCGCTCTGTTTGTCCATCAATTTGAGGATGAAAAACTGAAGATAATTTTATGTCTACTTTTAAGATCTTGAAAAGGATTCTCCAAAATCTTGACACAAATTGAGTTCTCCTATCCGATATAATATCCTTAGATAATCCATGATAGCGATAGATATTATCAATGAAAAACTTAGCTGTTTCTTCACCTGTGATAGATTTTGTACATGGTATAAAATGTGCCATCTTGGTGAACTGCTCTACTATCACAAATATAGAGCCATAAGATCTTGAGCTTGGAAGATCTGTGATGAAATCTCTAGAAATAGAAGACCATGGTTGTTCTGGAATAAGTAATGGCTGAAGAAGCTCAAAAGGTTGATGACAAGGAGTCTTTGATCTTGAGCAGATATCACATGATTGTACAAAGTCTTTGACTGCCTTCTACATTTGAGGCCACCAAAAATCTTTTGATATAAGTTCCAAAGTCTTGTTGTATCTAAAATGTCCTGCCACTGGAAAATCATGACGTGCTTGAAGAACATGTAAACATGCTTCTCCTTTTGGAACATATAGGTGTCTTTTAAAATATAGTAGATTATTCTTGAATTCGAATTTAGAAGAATCATGAGACTTGGAAGAATTATTTTTGATATCATGAACAAGAGGGTATAAGGATATACTTGACTCAATTTGCTTAAGAAAAGTTGAATCAACAATCAATGTTGATTTTATTGCTCGAAGATGAAACTGCTATAGTTTCAAAAGGGCCGTTCTTTGTTGCTCAAAAGCTGCATCTCCTTCTTTTGGTACAAAATAAGAACGTCTAGAAAGAGCATTGGACAAACCTTACTACTTTTCTAGCCAATAAGTAATAATGAACTCAAATCTTCACAAAGACATACTCCAACAAGCTTGACAACGATTCAATATGCATGTCGACATAAAATATTCAAGGTTCTTGTGATCCGTGTACACGGTGTCGCGTGGCATGAACTTCTATCTAGGAATACACCGGGTACCTAGCTGTAGAGAATTTTGTTTAATATTTATTGGCTAAACTCTAATGAGTTATTTTTCCTTAATAAGAAGGATAAATACACACGATAATATAAGAAAAAGGTTTTGTATGATTAAAACCTCTTTTTTTTAAGTAGGTTGGTACATAAGTTTTTTCTATGATATATAGAAAATCCTTAAAAACCTTTTAAAGACTCATCTATATATCAAAATCATATCATGGCTCTATACATCCACCTTTTATACCTCCATAAAGTCTTGGCTCCCAAAAACACCTTTAGTATGCACAAAAGTCCAAATTTGCAACAAAAACCCTTAAAAATATATTTTCCTGCAAAGGATGTTTTTCTTCCCAAACTTTAGAAAATCATATCTTCTGATCCAACCTTTCAGTTTTCTTCAAACTTTCAGGCAAGGTAGAATTCACCTTTAAGCTTTACCACAAAAAATTTCAATTGCAAATATACTTCCGATCGTTTGATATCTCAAAACCCCTAGCAGGTGCTTAAAACCCTAGCTCAGAGACACCCGAGCACTATTTTCTCTATATCTCACAAACCCAAAACCCTAATGCCACAAAAAAATTTCACATAGTCTTGTGACATAAACAAATATACTCCTGAAAATTTTGAGCCAAAAATCTATCAAATTGACTAAGATATAGCTCAAAATGTAACCATTAGTTAAGCAGAGTCACTTACTGCCTTTAGCTTACAAGCACTGACTTCAACTTGCAATAACTCCTTGACCCAAGCTTAGATTTTATCAAGATGTACATGAAAAGTGTAGCCAAGAAAGTGCGCTTTCCAACCCCAGTCGCCGATCTTTGATTGCGCTCTGTATGCACGAGATATACCCAAAAGAGTGACAGTAGGTCCAAAATCGACACCCTAACTTTGAGCGCCTATAACTTCTTCATTAAAAGTCCAAATCATGCAAGATTTGCACCTAAACCATACCCAAAAACCTAAACCTGATGACCCAAGCCTCTGATGTTCGACTCCCTTCGAAAAACAAACCCTAACTCCTAATAAACCCTCGGGCAGCCTCCTTGAAGCCCATTGGGCATGATTTTTGGCCAATTAGAATAGAGATTTTTATCATCTACCTCTATTCATCCACATGGATGGCCAAACTACCCTTTTTACACTAAAAACCCTTTTCTAATCCTTCTTCTTATAAGATTTACATACTTGGTGCTTTAAGCATCAAATAAAAGAAGTAAATAAGATCTTAAGGATCACCAACGTCTAACATAGGTGACTTAAGATATATACAAGTTACTATCCATATAAAATTAACTTCAAAAGTCACTACTAAAAAGAAAATAAGGTTGTATAAATCTTAATAATAATCCTTTTAATAGATCATTTTTAAACTAGCAACCTAATGACATCCTATAACCAATAAAATCCACTGATATGACTTTCATTTAGCTAAATAATAAATTATACATTAAATATACATGTACAATTTTTTCACATAGTAGCCAAACCACAACACGACAACGGTGATTGGACTGGAAGCGCCTTCTAGATAATGATGCCATTCTTGAAAGGAATCCATGATTGCAAGAAGTTCTTTATCGTGGTTCTCATAATTGATCTCGGCTGCTGAGAATTTTTTTGAATGAAAAGCTACTAAATGAAGTTTATCATCTGTTTCCATTTGTGACAAAACCGCACTCAAGGCAAAGTGTGATGTGTCTGTTTCCATAAAAAATGCCTTAGAAAAGTCAACTCGATATAAAATTGGTGCAAAAATAAACAATATTTTTAGAGCTTCAAATGTTGCTTCCGCTTCTTGATTCCATTGGAGTTTGTCTTTACAAGTCAAATGTGTAAGTGGAGCTGCAACTTGAGAGAAGTCTTTGATGAAGATCTGATAATAATTGACAAATCCTAAAAAATATTGGACATCTCTTACCGTCTTTGGAATCTTTCAATTCATGATTGTTTGGACTTTCTTAGGATCCATCATGAGACCATCATTTGAAATGATGTATCTTAAGAAATCAACTTGAGTAATGTGAAATACACACTTTTTCATCTTAGCGTACAATCCCACATCTCTAAATTTTTGTAATACTTAACGAACATGTATTTCATGTTCTTCTACATTCTTAGATTAGATCAAAATATTGTCTAGGTAGCAAATGACAAAATTATCTAAAAACTCAGAAAAAATATCATTCATGAGATGTTGAAAAGCAGCTGGTGCATTTGTAAGTCCAAAAAGCATGACATTATATTCAAAATGTCTGTACCTGGTTTGAAATGCAATTTTCCATTCATCTCCTTCTTTGATGCATACTAGATTGTATGCTCCTCTTAGATCTATTTTTGTATAGATCTTAGTTTAATTTAATTGATCAAAGAATCCTGATATCAAAGGTAATGGATATTTATTCTTGATAGTAATCTTGTTGAGTCCTCGATAGTCAACATACATCCGCAATGATCCATCTTCTTTCTTCACAAAGAGAATTGGAACTCCTACTGGAAATTTAGAATGGCGTATGAAATTCTTGGTCAAATTCTTGGCCAAATTCTTGTCAATATATATTTTGAATTCAACCAACTCATCTTGTGATAAACTGTAGATTGGTCCAAATGGTGGCTAAGTTCTTTCCTTGAGGTCGATTGAATAGTCATATGGACGATGCTCTGGAAGAATATTTGTATTCTTTTTCTCAAAAACGTCCTGATAATCCAGATATTGGCTTGGAATGCCACTTAAAATCTTTCCATCATCAGAAACGGGTGTGGCATAAATAGCAAAAGTTGATCCTTCTTTTGCTACATGTATAAAAGCTTTTGTACTTATAAGTACGGGTTTTGCTATACTAGACTTATAGCTTTTTACTTAGTCGGCAGGATGTTTAATGATATTTTGAGGAAAGTCAAATCTACGAGAATTCTAATCTATTTGAGGGTTATATTTTTTTAGCCATGATAAATCTAAAATAATTGAATTAGACGGGGATTTAATTATGTTAAAGGCTACATAGCTATTATGACCATCTATTCTCACTTTTATAGGATGGATTTCATGAGTGACGTCTCCAAAAGATAATGGACGACCATCTATGACTTCTACATGTATAGATTTAGTTTATTGTACTAAAGGCATTTTACGATTCTTAACAAATTGTTCATCTAGAAAGCATGCTAAGGTTCTTGAATCTAATAAAGCAGAGATTCTATAATTTTTTGGTCCTAAATATACATCTATTCTAAAACAAGGAGAAGAATCTGAGGAGAGAATAGAACCTTCATTAGGAATTGTACAAGGTTCTAGTTGTACGGTCCCTATTGTACTTGGACAAATTCGTTTTCTGACATGTTGTCTTCTTTAACAACCGTACTCCTCATTTTGTAGTTGTATCGTTTCTTCGGACAATGTTGAGTAGTATGCTTAGGTTCTCTACAATATAAACATAATCCTCCTTGATGACGTTGAGTCTTTTCTTGTTCACTAAGAGGTTTAAAACGTACCACATCAATTGGCATGTCTTCTACTTTCGAATGTACATTTTGTGAGGACGTTGATGTTGACATTGAATAATAACATTGAGGCTTTTTTGTATGACTCTTGGATCAAAATTCAAAGAATCGATTGTCACATTTCACAGCAAAATCAATTGTTTGACTCAATGTTTGAGGATCGGATAAATTGAGCATTAATTTTTTTACTTCATATTGTAATCTGTAGAGAAATTGGCTGATGAGTGCAGCATCATCGCACTTGATCTCAGTCGCTAGTTATCAAAATTGTGAAGTATATAATGACACTGATTCATTGCCTTGTCATATGATACGAATCTTGTTGGTTGCAACACGGATTGCATCATGTTCTCCATACATAGATTGAAATTCCGCTAAGAATGCCTTTAAATTATCCAATATTGGATCACGTCGTTCAAGAAAAGATGAAAATCATGATAAAGCAGAACCCGAAAGTAACGTTCCAATAAACCTAACTTGAGATCCTTGCATAGGATGACTTTGAGGTTGAAGTTCAATCACCAGTTGTACCTGATTGAAAAATCCTTGAAATTTAGAACTTGTGCCATCAAATTTCTCAAACAAATTAACTTTTGGTTTTCTAATGCTTGAACGGTGCTCCATCATAGGTGAGGTAGTATGGTTTGGTGTAGATATTGACGCTGCTCTAACCATCTCTATATCTTCACTTTCTGCTAATCTTGTTATTCATTGTGGTAGTAAACTGAGTTGATGCATTGTAAGCATTAGCTCTCTCATTTTTTCTTGTATTTGTGCCATTGTACTCTTCATTTCCGCAAGCTCTGCCATGATAATATAATAGGAAGGAAGATGTCTGCTCTCACTTCAAGAAATGCAGAATAATACACTCAAAAGAAAAAAGTCTAGAAACAATATCAATTTAGAAATGGGTACTCCACAACTTCTAAACTGCTTATGTCTTATCAAGAAAAAGGGATAATCCACTTTTAATCAAGAAGAGACAAAGCTTTGATACTGTATGTGTATTCTTGTCAATCTGTCAAAGACATGAACTAGAAAAAGATGTATAATCTAATGAAAAATTGTATCAAAGTAAAGTCACAAAGTAAGAATAAGAAAGTATGTATATTCAAAAGAAAACTGGAATGGCTATTGCCAAAGACTGGAAACATGAGGACTCTTAAAACTAGATTAGGATCAAGAAAGGAGTTGACAAGAGTGAAGAGGGCTTCATTCTTGCCTCTATAAATACTATCTAACTAAGAGCTACATGGCGGTATTCTATAAGACCTCATACACGTGTCCAATTTGCAAAACACGTGTCAAATTTGCACGACAAGTTTTCCACATGTGCGCCACGTACTTAGCTTGTTCCGCAAACTACCAATATGTGTGTCATGTGGCTAGCTTGTTGACCAAGTTTCTAACCTACCAATCACCTATAGACATGTATAAAGGTGATTCCGCGTCTATGAAGCTTCTAGGAAGCTTTTCTATCAGATATTATTAAATCAACTTATTTTATCTATTTCTATTGGTCTATATTACTTAGGTAATTTACTGGAGTAAATCTTATATCCATGAGAAGATATTAGATTGTTGCTAATTGATAAGTTAGTATGCTTATTAGTGGTTTAAAGATAGAAGCAATTTGGAAAGTATATGTTTGTAAAAGATATATCCAACAAAGATAGTATTAAGTTATTTTTATGGCCTTCCTATATTTAATAATATAATTATTTAAATACATACATATATACAAAAAAAAAAAATATATATATATATATATATATATATATATATATATACACATTCTAATCTCATTAATATAATATTCAATTATACAAAAATCTTAATTATACAACACATTTTTGTACAATCAATTTATTTAGTTCAAAACTCCTCTTATAATACAACTATGACATACTGTAATATGAAAATCAAGACCCTCTATTTGTCATATAATAGAAATAAATAATACTTAATATAAATAAATTTTATCCAAATAATAAATATTTAAAAAAAATATAATACTTCATTCATTAATAATTGATAATCTTATAAAAACTCTCAAAGACTTTAAGAGAATAAGGCTTAGGATTTCTCCTAGGCTCAATATAAATTCCAACTTAGCTGTTGTAAAAGTTCTTTTCAACTTAGTTTCTAAGTGCTTGGTACTAGTTTGCTTGATGGTTGAATCCCACTTTCTCTAGCTCTTTCAAATAAGAAAATAACTTCTTACAAATCAAGTACTTGAACAATTAAGAGAATTTAAGGTGTTTATTGAGATATAGCAATGATTCCTTATAATATGTATTTAAGGTTTGTATGATTAGTGAATCATTTTGATTTTATGTTTTACAATGGCATGTGTTCATTTTTAGTATGGAAAAAAAAAAGATATGTATTTGAAGTTTGTATGGCTAATAAGTAACTCTAATTTTTTTTATTTTTTAATGGTATATGTTTATTTGTTAGTATAGAGGATACTAATAAATGAAAGAAAAATAATTTAGCACTTTTAGAAAAGATAGAAATATTATCCATTCACTAGACTCATCCTTCATAGATCCAACAAGTTGTTGACAAATTCAATCAGAAATTTAAGAAACAAGTAAACAGAAATACAATTTCTTAAGTAATCAAAACTTCTGTAGAAATTGAAAAAGTCACTAATGAGGTTGCTAAAAGTATGAAAAAAGTGGAAAGGCCAAATATCCAGAGCTTAAATTTGCCTTGTTGGTATAGTTCAAACAAGTGATTATTCCTACTTCAAATAATTTGTTGTATTATAGAACTATGTAGTATTATATCATCAAATAAATTAACACATTTTCTTATTTAAGATAATTTTTCAAAGAAGATCAAGGCCATCCAACTTCATAATAATTCATACCTTTATTTCTCATTTTATAAGTTGTTTATATTAATAAGTTTTATAATTATTCTATATCTTCTCTAATTATATTTTTTGTTCTTTCTTTGTTCGTAGATAAGGTCAAGAGATGGAATTATAACAAATGGCATGTTTTTTAAAAAGGCTATAAAGCTTAAAGATTTATATTTAATTCAATTTGCATGTGATCAAGAAAAGGTAAACAAATATCAATGTTTTAAGATTTCCAATGGATAGTTAGAAAAATTCAAAAAGGGACATAAGATTCTAAGATATTATACTATAATTCTTCCTTGACACATTAAATCAATTATTTCTTTAAAAAGAATTTATTAAGCTTTTATCAATAGCAATGATTTGGACAATTTGATATTAGTGACTATCCAACTAATTTCATTAACTTAAACAATCATATAATTACTTTTATATATATGAAACTTTTTTAATTTTATAATTATTGGAAATTATAATAACATGCTAATGCAAATATATTAATATAAAAAAATCTATCATGGTACCATACCATACAAATATAATTCTAATATATATATATATATATATATATATTTATTTATTTATTTTTTATTAGATAGATGCTATTTACATAGAGAGAGTAGAGATACTTCAAACATTGAGATAACATTTCATATCAAGAAAAATATCCTAGACATCTTCTAGCAATTATAAATAATTTGGAGGTCCATATCTTATCATATCTCATAGCACCATATAAACACTTGTTTAAAGTTGAGTATTATTTTTCTCAAATAATGATGGGAGGAATTTGCATATTATAACAACATCCATTCCACAAGTTTTTGCTTGTACCTTATCTTCAATAAAGTATTTATTCTCTAGTCTAGAGGTTGTACCACATTAATCACATTTAGAGGATATAAAAGAATATATCAATATGGAAGAGGAAGATGTTTGACAGCAAGACACAGGTATAAATGAATTGATACAAATGGCTATAGATATTCATCTATATATGGAACTTGAGCTTAATGTTGATCTAAATGACTTAGGTGATGTGGATGAACAATCTCCTCCAATTATTAGACTTGGAGATACAAAACATCATAGAGCTATATTATCTCATTTTATTATAGAGAATTCTAGTCCTTTTTGTGTGTCAAATGTCACTAGTATCTAAAGGGTAATTGGAAAGCTTAACAAGCTTGGTATTGCAAATCTTAATAGACAATAATAACTAATTTTTTAAAATTTTCTTGATTGTAAATATTCTTATATATATTTATAAAGTATACTTTTAATATTTTATAATCATAATAATGTGTTTCCAAGCTTATTTTGATAAAAACTTGAAAACCTCAATAATATGACATCAAATACCTTAAATATCATATAATTGAGAATGTGATATTTCAAATATACAAAAAAAAATTTGTTTTCCAAATCTATCATATTAGAGAGGGGCAACAATATATATATAGTTCTACTCCAATTAGTCTTACTTTGAAATCTAATGATTCTTATTTTATTGCCTTGAGAACTTCTATCAATTCAAAATACCTCTTTATTCATCTTTCCAATATCTTCATGGTTCATTTTTCTAAGATGGATATTGTCTTTATTTCTCATATTTTCTACTAGTTAATTATTCTATTTATTTTTAAAAGATTGTATCTAATTTGATATCTAATTGGAAGAAAAATAATATTGCTTTAATAATTTTATGATTTTTTTTCAATACTTTTAAATAGATTGTAATATAATATATTAATTATTGTTGTATAGCTTATGTTTCCAATATAATATAATATGCTATAAATAATATAAATTTTAAAATATCATATAATCTAATTATAATTGATTTTATAAAAATTTAGAAGAAGGTGTATAAATTGTTTTTGTATAAACCTATTTGTAAAATCTCCTTCTCCTAGTAATACTTTATAAATTGAGTGCAACTAACTACTTTTTAGTATTAAAAAAATATAATCCAATTGCATTAAAAACCTATTATATTATAAAGATAAAAAAATAAAAAAATGACCTTTCTTCTATTTTTCAAGAATAAGAATATAAACTAAAATCAATAGCATAGAGGTACAAGCACATGTAAATTTTTAAATTTTAGTAAGTTTTGTTTTAGTTTTATGTCATTTAGAAGCTAAAATCTTGTAGTATCATATATAAAACCAAACTAATAAAAAAAATTGAAATAAATAATAGATATTAGAAGAAAAAAATACAAGTTTTAAAAAATATATATGTTTTAAATGGTAGTAATTAAGTTTATAATAAATAGGTATTTGAAAAATCCATACTAAGTTTTAAAAAATTAAATATAAGTTAATCTAATATATTTCATTATTTTTTTTTCTTTCTTTTTTCTTTCTAATATAATTTTAATAATAATTTTCTTACACTCCAATTTTTTTTATATATATATTTGATATTGTTTCAAAAAATAATAATATATTCATAAAAAAATCTTTTTATCCATTTTTTGAATGCATAAATATTAGCTATATTAATTTTTTTTATTAGAACATCTTTTATTATTATCTAAAAGATTCTATTATTATAATAAGCTCTATTATCAACTAATATACACTTAATAGAAGAGAAGACTACTATGCTTATGACCTTTTTCCAATACCATCTAGATTATGTCTATGACCAAGTATTATATCAAGTATAATAGATAGAAAATTTGATTATGAAATATTATTTAGATTAATTGTTGTAAGTCTTAATAAAATATAAATTACTAAAAAAAATTATAAGAATAGTTTTTTAAAAACTTAAAATTTAAAATAAGATATTTAAGAAATATTACAATTATTTAATCCTTCTACATTGTAGGACAAAAATCTTATTATTATGGAACATATTTTTGACATGGCAATAAATTAAAAAATTAAAAATTTTAATTTGGATCCATAATAGATCATTTTTGAAGGTAATAATATTAAAAATAAGAATATACATAAAATAGATTGGTTTAATAAAATAAAGTTTTAATGAAGTCATCTTTCTATTTTAATTTAATTAATTTTTTAGATAGTAGATTTAATTTGTAAGAAAAAATATAGAATCTAAATTTAGATAGTAATTAAAAATAAACGTTTGAATTAAAGGAGTTTGATTCTAAAAAATCAAATAGATTTTAATTTTTTAATTTTTTAAAACTACATGAAAGATGTTATTAATTTTGAAGAAAGAAGAAAATGTATATTTAAATTTATATAATTTTGCTATATTAAAAATTTAAAAATATATTTAAAAGATAATAATTATTATTATTAATTTAATTTTTTTTAATATTAGAAGATTCATCTATAAGCATGGAATAATGTAAAAAGGTTTAAGAATTAAATTATAGAAATATTCTACAAATATTTTATTTTTATTTTTATATTATGTTTGTCATGCTAGATGTGTAAATAATATTGATAGGAGGATTTATACTATTAACACTTAATTATAGAAATTATATATCCAATCAAGTAGGATGTTAAAGAATAAAATAGATTTATAAAAGTAAGTAAGAAGACATCAGATGAAGTTGTAAATAGATAGAATGCATAGGTTTTTTTTCTTATTTAAAACAAAGCTAATTTGGAAGGGAAATATTAGTTATAAGATTAGAAGAACTATTTGCTACTAGAGGCCAAAAAGACATTTTTCTACCAAAGATCTCTACAATCAAAGACAAATTGTTGAAGCAATTAATTTTTCAATTAACTCTTATTAATAGTCTAAAATCCTTGGGCCAATTTATGTTGTTTGTCTTATATTATAATAATTTATTTATTATTTTTAAATATGAGTATGTACAAATTATAATAGTGAAAAATAAAATAAAATAAAATCTCAAATAATTTAAATTAAAAATAATTACAAGTAGAGTATAGTTTATGGTTCTTGGTAATTTTTAAGACGTTTTAGATTTTAGTAAAAATATGTGGTAATAATATACAATATATGGCATATAAAAAAAGACACCAATTTAGAAAGATAGTAAAAATAATTTCATAATTAAATTAGACTTAATAATTAAGATTTTTTTTCTTTTTTACAATCAATTTTATGAAATATCTAAAATCAAAATATTTTAAATTGTCATCTTCTCCAAGTAGGTTTCTTATGCTTAAAAAATCTAATGAAAGTATTTTTAAATTTTTCTAAGACATATTTTTTAACATCATCCAAATTAAAATTAAAATTATATACTTATTAATAGAAAAAATATTATTTTTCTTCAATTGAATTAAAACTAGGAATTTAACCATAAAACACACATAATTTGACCAAGATTTTATATGGTATATCTTTAGGATTATACTCACATTTTGTTTATAGTTGTTATCTCTATTTTTATAATGTGAAAGTATGAGATTGATTATGAATAATAATTGATAGTTTATATAAAGATCTAATTTCATCTTTGAACATATTTGCATCAATTATAACTTTATAATAAATATTATAAATAGACAAACTTATGTAGCTCTTTTTAAAAGAATTTTCTTTGATTTAATTTTTATAATGTTGATGTGTTATTCTTCTATTGTTCAAATTATTATTATTTCAATAAATTTTTAAATTTAAAAGTCTTGTTTGAAATTTTATTGATTTGAGTTAAAATATTCTAGATCTATAATGTGGATAGAGATAGTTCTACAATCACCATCTTATTTAAGAAGTTGTTGAAGAAGCAATATTCACTTGTTAAGTTAATTGAAAGCTTTAAAGTTGTCTATACTTGAATCAAGAATAACCTTAAATTATCAAATAATGGCAAATTATACCAAAAAATATTTCTAAATGGTAATAATTTAATTTTACTTGAGAAATCCCAATTTTGTTATAAGGACCTTAGTAAGAGGGTGTAAACTTCTAATGTGTTAAAAGAATTGTTCTAAAAAAAATTATATTCTTTGAGTGAAATAATTTTTAATACTATTAGTAGAATTTAAAATCAATTATTGTAGTACTAAAACTACCTATAATTTAATTCAAACAAAATTGCAAAGAAATTTTTTTTAGAATATATTGATCATCTATATGTTTTTTTTGCATAGTAAGGACAATTCTTAATATATATAAAGTCCTAAATTTAAACCTAGATGATAGCACCAACTCTGGTTTTATGTTAAGCATTGATTTATCAAACCATTTCATATGGTTTTGAAATTTTCCCTTTAACTACACTCTCTTATATTATTCTCATCATTATTGAATTACCACAACTTAAACAGGAATGTTTAAGTAGGGCATATCCAAAAAACAGAAATTTTTTGGGCCTATCCAAACTCTTCATTTGAATGAGCATCAATTTCAGATATTCATCCTTCTCAATGCACAATCTTTAATTCTAGTTGACCAAAAAGATCGTAAAATTTATTCTTTGTTCAAGACTTTCTGGTTGTTCTCTTATTAGATTTGAAAATGTGTTGCTACTTGCTAATTAGTAGACATTCTTGAAACTATCCTTGCACTGGAATTTTCTTTTAATCGAAGGAAAACATTTGTTTGAAAGTTTAACGGATTTTTTTTGAATTTGCGCTATCCACCACAAGAATTATCGATTCAGCTGCTGAAAGTCATGACCCAGGCATCCAGATCAGTCTGATTAATTGAAGAACATCAAAACCCACGATTCAGCGTAACCTGGAAGTCGAAGGGATAATCTACGTTGTAGGAGGTATTAATATTTAAGGGTGCAACGTTCGTTCAACTCAGCTGGACAAAATAGAGTTTCGTAGATCCAAATCCACGACAGGTACGGAAACGTGATTGAAACAAGAGACTTAGATTGAAATCATACAGACGGTGAGATCCAACACATGGCGTGAATCGGTTACCCTCCAAGATATAACAGTATTAATTAAGAGCAGTTCACAGGAACAGTCATGAAAGAATGGCAAAATATATAAACAACGAAACAGAACAGGATTACCATTTCAAATGGAAAAACACTTCACGATAGTTAACACTCGGCTGAAATTATGTTTATGGCTCGCATGGAAACTTACGACGTAAGCTCCCAGTACGCGACTGATTCTCTATCTATTTACGTGGAACCTTGAGCCTTGCAAAAAAAACCGACTCCTGAAAGCTGAAGAACAACTAGCATCTCTAACACCCATATTCAGTAGTCCACATGAACCGATGTTAGTAGCATTGCTTCACCGCTTTGAGAAGCAAAAAAAACATCGCTTGCGAATCTGCCCTTACTGTACAGTAAGCAGGGAGAGAAAAAAATATGCCCGAGTATAAGGCATCCACTAGGACCAAGGAGTCAAGACTGAGATTAGCTGCTGAAGAGCAGGTTTGCATGGAGCTCAATCAATTGCCAGCCCAGTTGCGCAACTGTTGAAGAGGAAGCCATCCAGCTCGTCAGATAGCTGCCAGTCTGGTCGAGCAAACATAACGGAAACTACTCTTTAGGGAAAAGCCATCTTAAAGGCTTTGTAATCGGGAGGCAGAAAAAAAAAGCACGGAGCTATTATACCCATGGGTGGATATCTGGCCAATCCTCTTCACTTTATAGCACCAGGGGCTCTGCAGTACTTCGTAATACGTTCAGCCATTCTTTCTACTTCTTCGTCACAATCAGAAGCATAATCACCATTATAACAAACAACGCCACAACCTGTAGTGCGGGATGGATGCAAGAGGTCAGCACTCAAAGTAAGCAAAATATCAGAATGTTCGGGTTTTGTTGGTTCCGATTGTTTCCTTATAAATTTGTATGTAATAAAGCTTCTCCACTTGGGTTTTAGAGGGGCAGCTTACCAGGAAGGTTTCGTGTCCGAATTTGCTCTCTATCGTGAAAGCCCGCCTGTGTCAGGAACACATAACCCACCTTCAGATCAAGACACTAAACCATTGCTTGTTATGAATCCATCTGAAATTAAACAGCGTCTCCGAGCTAAGCTGAAGGGTGCTCAAAACATAAGTGGCACAATCTGCACTGAAATTGGAAAATCTGATCATGAAGGCTTGCCTGTTCTTGATTTCAAATTTGCAGAGTGAACGGATCTCATCTACATACTTGTGAGTTGCGACAGCAGAAGGGTCTGTCTTGTCAATCTATCACCACAAAAGATGTTGAGGTTAGCAAACCATGCAAAAACTTAGTAGACCGGTAAACAAATTTTAAGCAGTTACTTTGTGTTTCGTAACGAACACAACTCTAGCTAAACGAAAAGCAGCGTGTGAAACATGATTTTTCTGCGAAATGACTTCAGCTGGTGTATGAGCAGGTCCAGAGAATGTATAATCAGGTATAAGCATTCAAATACGAAATGAGAACACCAAATATAAGGAGCTTGAAGATGAATACCGCGGCAGCAATTAGGCGGGTGAAGTCGTAAAACGCGCCATAAACATCGACCATGTTCTTCACATCTAGGATTTTGGCTGTCAAACCTGCAACAGCAAATAGGCGGGATGAGAAATGCATAAAATTGTTTAAATATGTCGGTTATGAATAAGATGATGATAATGATATGACACCAAGTTGTTGATTTCATCCTGAACTATTGAATGGGTTGCTAGTGCTCCTTTGAAACAAGAGCGATCGGAAAAGGTGCTACGAGGAATTACCTTTTCTCATTCTCACAGATCCCCTGAAAACTTCCACGTTGTTATAACACATGGCCAGAGTTCCTAGCGCAGTAATCTGCCAGACACAACATTGTTAGAAAGTGGGAAGCACGATATTATTTTCCAGCGAAATCAACTCTGGGTAGAACCACAGCCACAACCACAACACGAACCATCGTAGAAATTAAGCAACATTGGATACATAAGACATTTTTTAACAGAGTAGTGATAACTCATGCACGGGATGAACCTGAAAAGTGGCACAGAATCGAAGATTTGGTTGGTCCTGCAAAGCTGCCATGTAATGTAGACAATCTAAGCCATGTGAGAGAGCATCAGTCACCATCTCGTTTAGACAGCGTAAACCTTGCTTGTAGTTCTTTTCATCCTTGAAGTCCTGTAGAATCAAATCTGCTGGTGAGTCCAAGCGAAAGAATACATCGTCGAGGAGCACATCAAACCAGTGTAAAAAGCCACATAAACGCACGAAGAAGTAAGTAATATAGGTAAATCATAAACTGTTAAGCCAAGCCATACCTCAGGCTTGTCACCATACTTCGACCACACTTCTTTTGGCCAACGCAGGCGGGATGTGGGTTGAGCGTTGATGTTTTCCAGGTAATCTCTAATCACGTTTGTTTTCTGAGAAAAGACAAGTGCGGTTCAACGAGTCAGACACAAGTGACGCAAAGCTCGCAAATGTACAAGCACTGAATGGAGCCCTCTATTCAGCGAGAAAGATTTGAATCTGCAAAGCATTAAATAAGTAAATAAATAAACAACTAGAGCAAAACCGTACCTGCAAAAACAAGCCCATTGCATTTGAAAGATAATCAGGAGTAAACTGCTCCACTCCAGCAGTGTAAAAAAGGCGGGTGAGTCCCAAACCCATGAGTCCGGCACTGAAGTGACAGTATTCGTTGTAATCCTCACGGGAAATAATCTGAGGAAATAAATTGCCAAATGTGAGCACCTTAATAAAGCAAATCACGGGTTTTCTCTTCATGTGAGCAACACAATCCACCTAAGCTTGACGCTGCTAGTGTCACCCGCTGCTATCTCAACATTAATAAAATGAAAATCTTTTAATCTCCTCAAGGAACCCGTGTCGATCGAAAATGCACCTCGGTGTTTAAATACTTCGCCATGCCCTCTCCCATTCGCTCAACAATCTCTGTGATTACTTCCTGATATCTGCAGAGACAAGTGAAATTCGTCACCAAACCAGTGAAAAAAGTGCAAAAAATAAAAAAATAAAAAACAGAAAAAACCTCCGTAAATACGATTGGAAAAGAAGCACGCACCCGGTTGTCAGGCCCAAGAAGGCAAGAATCACCAAGTAAAAATTATCCATCAAAAGCTTGTAGTCGTTAATTCCACCTGCTCTCAAAGGTGACCACACAACAAGAAGATTAGGTTGTCAGTTAACGTTCCATAATACACTAAATTGCATGCTTTTAGCTTGTGCATTAGACAAAACAACTGTTACCCATAAAGAAGACATCATGGTAAAAACTGATCCAGTGAACATGTTACTCGAGCAATCACAAATCACAGATATATGACCAAACCAGTGGCAGTTCGTTAAGATCTTAGTACATCGAACAAGTGCCCACAATATTAATCACAACCAAACAATTGTACTAGCTACAATTCTCTATGAAGAAGTCCCGCACTTACAAGGAAAATGAAAGTCTCGATCATAGATCTTCTTATGAAGGTTTCTCAGAAGTTCAACTTTCACATCATAAGGTATTGACGAATCGTCTTCTGCACAACAACCCTCAGTTTTCAAAAATCAGAATAATTGTTGAAACCTTGTCGATGTAAACCCCAAAAAACAGTATTTTTTAGATACTGGTTTGATCACCTCTATGTCATATGTAAAGGGTAATTATACATTTCACAGTTCATTTTCTGCGCATCTGCCAAGCTATACAATACTACTTGAAGGCTGGCGGCCTTTTTCAGACAATGAATTGCATGGCCGTCTTAAAATTTTAAAGCATCGCGTCAAAATCATGGTCTACTCCCTAAATCATAGGTGCATCCAATAAAGGCGCCAGCAGAGTATACTTCAGGTTTGTTCTTCGGTCTAATCAATTTGTGTATCTACGAATTTAACTAACAAAGTCTAAAGAAGCATAAAACCCACCAACAGCTTGGAGGCCTCGCAAAACCAAATAAAACACGCATACCTGCACAAAACGGTTGATTTGATAAATGCAACATCAAAGGTGGTTTACCGCTTTCTAAAAGAGGAATAGAGCGCACTGGAAGAGACCATGCAATTTAGCAAGAGCTACGATTCGTCAAGCAATCATGAAGATATTTCTCTCAAGTCAAAACCCTGAAATACATCGCGATAAGAGGTTGATGCTAAACAATCTGAAGCATTCCAAACGCCCAGTTCAATTGGTTTCCAATGGAATCATCTTCCCACCTGAAACAACACAAGTGAAGGCAGGTGGGATGCAAGCACTTACAGCGTTGCGAAGCCCAGGCTCCAGCTGCAATATAACGATGGAAAAGCTCCGAGAGACCCGTCTCAGCATCTGATAGCAAAAAGCCAAATTGGGGTCCGACGGAATAGCCCTATTTGCTGCCGCTGAAGCCATCTTCAACTTTAGCAGATGGTGCAAGTCCTCGGGATTCTTCAATATTGCCCCAATGATCCCCATCTTGAAAGATTGTTTCGAATCTCTTTCGAATCGTACAAAACGCTTATTGTTTTATCAAGCTGGCCCGTGTAAAACGCCTTATTGTTTTATCAAGCTCCCTGCAGGTCTACATCTTCCTATCACTCAGCCCAAAAAATTGCGCAGACTCATGGCAAACAATGATATGATCTAAACACATCCAGCTTCCATAATGTCTCCTTCAGTTTCGTGTGCAGTTAAACTCGAGCCTTCTTCGATGATTCCATGGTTCGCCATCGCCTCAATATCCTCGCGTCTGTTATATATTGCCACAACAAACACTAAGGCTCTTAAACTCTTCCCAAAATCTGCAAAGATCACCCAGGTTGAGAACGTTACAAAACTAACGAGTGACGTCGGTAGGATCTTGCTTTCAATTTTAACCCCACAACGTTGTCTCCATTCAAATATACATTTTGGAAGGGAAACAATCCTGATCGATTTCATAACCCGCTGGCGAAATAGGATAGACCACACAGACTACTGCCAGGGATGCCCACAAGCCAATATCCTCTTCCATTCCTTTTCAAAGATCATCGCATTTCCTTGACCGCCTCATTAAAATGAGAGAAATTTTAAAATAAATAAAACAGAATCTTCATTAAGTTTAATAGAGGTGCTACTCCTGAATAAGAAAGAGCACACACTTTGCGAAGACTCCTGGCAGGTTAGCTCAGCTTTATAGATTCTCATGTAACAGTTGCTTCCGTACCAAGAGATTTCAACGGAATCTTGGCGCTGCTGTTGATGTGTTAGCAATAGCTACAGAGAAGAGAGCGGGAAGAGAGCAAGACGACCTCGTGCCTGCTTCACCATGCATGCGACGAATCACGGAATAAAAAACTCAAACTGATACGAGAGAGTCCGATCTTCTAGAGTGAATCTTCCTGAGAGACTAGACAAAGCGCCCCTTCTGTTTGTTTCATCTTACACAAGCTAAGCACCTTGTGAACACCCACACGAAAATTTCTCTAAATAAGAATTTTGCCGAATAATCCAGAAAGACGTGCTACTGACAGATGTAAGACAGTTGGCAGAAGAAGAGGGCACGTAAGGGAATAATTGCCGGAGGAGATGAAGATTTCGGAATTCGTTCAAAGATAGCTCGACCGTCACAACCGCAACACCCTGGTGGTTGGGATCGACTCAGAAACATCCACATAACAAGGCAATGAACTCAGAAACATTGGAAGCAACAAGCAACATCAACGCATAGACAAATTCGAGTCAGACCAGTTAAAACTCGAACAAACTGCTCTTAAATCCTACAGCGCCGAGACTGAAGCCCAAATCACAGATGTTCACTGGTTACTAGCTTCTGGATATTCGACACTCGCACACACACACACATATATATATATATATATATATATATATACATACACACACATATATATAGATACATATATATATATATATATATATACACACACACACACACACACACACACAGGCTAAAGCTATTCCTTTCAGAAATAAAACCAGAATTCACAACAAAAGCTCTCGAACTTCCAGCTTCCACGCTTCAAGAAAATCACCCAAACAACCTAACATGTCCCTACCACTAGCAGGAGAATAACTTTAATGCTGGCGCTTTTCAACAATCGTCCGGCATCTTCACTCCTCCAGAACCCTCCCAAGAGATGCAAGATGTGATCAAAAGGAGGCTAAACAGAGACGACGAATAAGCGAGGGTGCAAAAACGATACCGACAGGGTGTGAGTTTCACCGCAGAGGAGGAGGGCAGCGAGAAGTACCGATTGATCGATGATGAGGAGGTGGAGACGAGAGTGGGGACGAGGGTAACGAACCCTAGAGAACTGGCTGACAGGGAGCAAGGCTGGCAGATGAAAGAGATAGTTCGTTGCTGGAGATGAGCACGTACATACGAGGCTGAGCGTGACGTTACCAGACACAGCACCGAACCAAGCCCACCCATCGCAGAAAGCGGCTTTGGCGGGGCCCGCTCTCGCCACCCCGATTCAATCTTCTCGCACACAAGTTTCGGTAATAATCAACTAGGCAACGTTTGCACTCTTTTGCACTTTGACTCACGATCACCATGGTGCTGCCCAGCTCACCAGATGGATGGATCCCAGAAGCGGTGAGGGAATCTACGAGAGCGACGCCGGTGTTCCAGTTCATCGCTGCTCCGGTGGCACGTCTTCAGCGACTCCATCTACTCTTGTGCGACACCAGCCACTGGACTAGGACCCATGTGCACTCAATCGGTGGTGGGTCGGACCTCGCGCGGCTGTAGGTTTAAAAATCTCCCCCGCCTAGTCGAATCTCATCTTCGAGGGGACCTACACGCACTCCGGGAACCATCATTTCGGCAAAGCCTAATCACCCGGCTGACAACCCAGCTCAGGCTGCTCCAGGCTCCACTCTGCACAGGTGGAAGCTCCGGAACGCAACAAAGCTCCAATTCGGCATGGTATATGTTAAGACTGAGGCGGCGAAAAGGCTAATCTTGGGGGTTGTTCAGATGGCGACGACTAGGAATGGCTAGAAATTGTCGCGAACCCTGGACGATAGACGGATAGCCTGGGACGTTACTGTTAGCCTATGCTGTATATTGACGCGTCCGGAGCGAGTGTGGGCGGGCAAGGGGTGGGCCCTAGTGAAAGCGGGGTCCTCCCTAAGACACTGCTTTCCTGACTGACTACCTGAATGACTGACTGGTTGCCTGCTTGCCCGCCTGTCCGCATCCCCCGCGGCCCATCACCACGTCGCGGACTGCGCCGTGTACGGAGAAAAGGTATCGAGAAGCACGGGGCCGTGATGGGGGATCGCCCAGTCCCGTCGCCTTCACGGCGCATCCCCCCCCCCCCCCTCGTCTTCCTCCTCCTCTTCTTCCTCGTCATGCTCCTGCTCCTCCTCCTACTCTTCCGTCCCGATTCCCCGCATCCCCGCATCCCCGCCTGCCTCCCTTTACACCGCTCATTCTGCTTCTCTGCTTCCCCACTTTCCGGCCTCTTGTGCGTCAGTCTCTCCACTGTCTGTGTGTGTGTGTTTGTGGTTTTGGATACATTACTTGAAATGGAATGCATTGATTAAAAAAAATTGTACAATTCTCTTGAGAAGTATCATTAGTATAATATTTTATATTTTTTTGGCCATTATCTATTCAGAAAGACTAATAATTTAATTTGATTTTGTCAAACCACATGATTAGTTTGTTAGATTTAAAAAGAATTGAAGTTTTTGTGTTACTATAAAATCATTTTAAAATTTCTTACTGCTCAACTGCAATTAATTGTACATTTGAATAAAATCATACAATGGCAATATACTGTTTTCAAAAACACAAAAATATGTCTAATAAAATTTGAGGGGATTGCTAATCAGTTTTGATTTCTTCAATAGGTTAATCAAGAGTATATTATGTTTTTACTAATTAAAAAAATAAATAAAATTAACAACTAACTCTAATGTTCTTAATAATAAAGTATATATACATCTGTCTGCAGAAAAGTATAAAAGATATAAAAAATAAAACATTTTCGAGTTAAAAACGAAGAATTTTACACTCAATATTTTGAGATGGAAAATATAAACAGGAAAAAACTTATTATCTATTATGTGTTCTTTATTATAGTTACATTGATGCATTCAATGAAGAGTGTTGTCTATTGCAAAAATGCTGTACATTAAGAAAGCACTTCAGCACAACTGCAAATTTCTCCATGTTTTAGAATCTCTGTTACTGATACAGTAGCCGTTTGTGATTTCTATTGAGCAAAATTGACGTTGATGGACTTTGTTGGTATCTGCGCTGGGAACTCTACATCCCAGATTTACCTTTGACTCAGAAAAGGTATCTAAAATGTGTGTGTGTGTGTATATATATATATATATATATTTATTCAAAGCACATATACATGTTTATTCATTCAAATACAAATAGTAATTTTTTTTTCTAATGTTTAAGATAATAATCATGGATCTTTCATTGAATTTACTGGTATTATATATATAAAGCATTTGTCTATGTTTTGTTACAAATATAAGACATGATTCATTTCCTACCTTTTGTTTGAATAATAATGTAACTTGAAGCACCAACCTTTGGTAACAAAATAATCATGCAAAGAATATGTGCTACAATAGTTTTATTTCTTTTTTCTTTTTGAGTGTCACATCCACTAAAATCCATAGCTAGCTATTTCAAATTAAAGATCAAAACTTTTACTCATGTCCAAGCTTACAAAGTGGTATTAGGTAATACAGGTGAAAGTGTGCTTAAAAGTATTTTTATACTAAACCATGTTCAAGTTGGAGACACTACTCTTCAAATCAGGTTTAAGTATTTTGATTCCAAAGTCAATTCAGATATGGTTCAAATTGTCTCAAAAAACTTTTGTCTTTTTATTTCTAAGATACGCATATGTCACTATCTATGAGTCACATTAAGTTTCATTGCAAGACTTTTCTTGGTTGTACCACAAGCTCTTGAGAACTTAGACCAAAAGTCACATGATGTCATTTTTGTGGTCCTTTCAACAACCTTATTGGTCTCAATAACTTATGATGTTAGAACCATCTTGGTAGGACTATTGGAACTTGTGTATAATTGTTGAGCAATTCTACTACATATTGGGAGTTATAAGACTTTTGGTTTCCCCTTTTGGGAAAATAATCTTGCTACAAGACTCTTTTGCAAGACAATGTTAGAACATCACAAGGATTAAAAGCAAACAATTATCTTTTTCTACATTATCCTCAAAAGAATGTTATATTTTATTTTCCCTCTCCTCCTAGCCCATCCTCACTCCATTTATCTCTTCTAAATTATTGTAAGAAATAAAGAAAGGAAGAAAGAAAGAAAGAAAGAAATACTAAACATCCACATTTTATTACAAAATTTCATCAAACCATTTGAGTCAATATTACAATTTTGAAAAAATACTGGTTTTATTATATTAAAGAATAAACTTATTATTCTACATTTTTGCAATTTTAATTTTAATTTTGCCACTCATTAATTTTCTTTCACTCAGTTATAATTGAATTCTTTTTGCACCAACTGTTAAGAAGAAGAAGAAGAAGAAGAAGAAAAACATAACAAACCACAATTCCATTTCTCTTAATGAGAACAGGGAAATCAATTTCCCAAATCAATCACTTTCAATGCTGTTAATTCTAAAACCAATGAATTATCACAAATTTGAGTTCTATGGTAACAAACCAATCACCAAAACGCACTAATTTGTAACCAAACTATAGGAAACATCCCCGTGCTTAATTAATGTGAGGCTTAGTTCACCTAAAGCGAGCATATGTTAAAAACACTCAACACACCAAAGTCCTCCAATCTTAAGATGTAAAGGAAAGAATCCCGATATGGCGGTGTTCCAGGTAGATGGAGGTTCCGGGTATCATGCGTCCATGTATTACGGTATACGGGTAAGAAACGGACTTGAACGGTTATACATTCGAGTATGTGTCCGGGTATCAATGCTTCTAGGCATGGTGACCGTTGGAGTTGGCGTCACAGACCTTCCTCCAGTGCCGCAAATTCATCGAGCTCGCTTTCTGTGCAAACCCCGTCCCCTTTGATGGTTTCCAGTGTGCTTGAGAGATAAGTTCCAACATTCTGTATTCAAATCTAGGAATCCTCGCGTCTGATATGCGTTATGGGCTTGCTTTCAACCTCACATTACAGGACCGATGTGGCGTGCTGGGTGACGTTCAAGTCAGACTTCCTGATACCGGAGTGCTGGGTCTTGTGTCGTAGCTTTCGATTGTGAGTTGCCCTGCGCATTCCCTTCGGTTTGGTTTGTTGTTTTAAGTTTGTGTTTCGTGCTTCTGTCTGTTGTTGAGTGATCATATGATCTGTTAGTCCTCACGCTTGAACTCTTTCAAGCTCCCCTTCGAAACCTCCGGCCATTTAGTTTTTCGACGATTCTCACGGGTTTAATTGGTAGAGTTCATAAAATTCCCGTCGTTCTTTTCTGTACATCTCTATTCCGTTAAACCTTCGTGTGACTTGACCGTGCTGTTTGCAGAGAAGTTTAATATACTTCAAATTCTTGAATCTTCAGACATCGTGTTTCACCTGCTTTCCCGCAAATTGAACCTGTATCGTAGCAACAGCTGTTGCCCATCTCAATTCGACGAGCTTGAAGAGAAGTCCCAAAATGCAGGCCATCTGCGGAAGCCCCTCGATGGTGCGACCAGATCCAGCGACTACACTCGGGGTAGGCTAAAGTTAAGATCATTTTGGTTCTCTGTCTGCTAGAGTGAATCTGAGAAAGGTGTCATACAGTGTGACGGGAGAGTTCCCAATTAGCAATCAGCAGATGTTGTTAAAATGCTTAATGAATCTAAGGCTTCGATTTGGAGAAACATTGGAGCATATCTCTTGTGTACTGAAATTTGGTGTTGGATGCTGCGCTGCAGCTGGATGATTCAGAAGCTCATTTCAAGCTGCCAACCTCAGACAGATTGTTGAGCAGGGTTCGTTTATCAGCGACAAAGCCTGACATTGGCACAGTACGTCTCATTCCCACACTTACTCAGAGTCCGTCTTTATTTACTTACTGTCGTACTTCACATCCGGATTGAACTTAAAATAACAAAATTGACGACAAGAGCACACAATCTGCAGCCAATGCGTGTCCCGGTAGATTCAAACGGACAGAGGCTCTGTCCAACTCCGAAAAGCTCGCGAGCCTTGGACTTCGGAAGCTCTGAATTGAAGTGGCACACCAACCCCGCATTTCAACCCCTGGAAACTATTGAGATTCCTCCTTGCGAACAGAGCCAGGTCAGTTTCTGTGTCCTGTGCTGTTCTTGAACATTCTCAAGCGTTCAAGAACGTGGTAACACCTCGAACTTCGTACGCTTTGTTCGCCGTGTGCTGGTTGACTTTCCACTAATTCAACCCAGATGGTTTTCAATTTTAAACCATATGTTGTTGGATATTCTGAAGAACATGGTTTTGGAAATAACATTAATTCAGCATGATGTCTCGTGCAGCCGCTGAATGCTGTAGTTGAATCCAATGGGCTAAAGTTATGTCCTACACCAAAGAGCACGTCGCACATCAAACCAAGGATAAAATCCGACTCTAGTGCTCCAAGCTTTCCAGGGGGTCAAAAGCTGCGATTCCAGGAACCTCTTCATTTCGAACCCTTGGAAACTATCCCAAGTCCTGCAGTTCGGAAAGAGCAGGTCCGTTTCTCTTTTGAGTGTGAGCCTCATGCAAACCTTAAACTGTACCCCTCATGAATACTTTTGTCTTTCTCTCTGTCCCTTTCTGTTTCACTCAGACTGCACTACACTCTTTTCTGTTACAGATATGCAAGAGAGTACTGGGAGATTCCAATGGCCGATGGGTGCAAGAAACTACCAATTTAACCAAGCATACCACTTCTTCTAAAGCGAAAACAACGGCCTCAGGCACCAGTTGCTTCGACAGCATGACACCGAGAAACTTGTTCAATGAAACCCCTCGTTCTAAAAGTCGGATAAAATCTGCTAAAGCGGACAAAGAATCTTCATCTTTGAAAACCCAGAAGGAGTCCCCGAAGTCTCCAGATAGTGTAATGCTAGGGCACGAAGGAGATGCAGCCTTCACTTCAGCATCTTTGGTGAACGCACCTGGTTCCAAAATGAAAAAGAGAGCTAGAGATGGAGATGACGCTGCAGATTGCGATGAGAACACGAGGATTACGAGGTCAAAAGCTGAAGCAGAAAGGATCGCTGCCTTTCTTAAGTCCCCCGCTGTCAGGGTCCGTTTGTCGGATGGAACCAGGCAAGAGTATCAAGGCACACCGAGAAAATCGGCTTTGAAGATGTTCGACACAGCTGAGAAGAACATGCGCAGTGCACCTGGTGGAGCGTGTGGTGAAGCTGTAACCATGGAGGCGGAATCGTCTCATAACTTCGAAGAGTGTGAAAAGCTGCCAGTGGTTGCTGAGCGTCTACCGACGGTAGAAGAGCCACCTTCTTTTCATTTTCCACTGTCCAGTTCTGGAGTTCCGCCTAGGACCCCCTCGGTGAAATCGTCCAACAAGCAAATTGTGAGGGAGATTCACACACCGGCTGCTGCTTCTGGAGTTACTCAAAGGTCAATTACTATACAAAGTTCTGCCAAAAAGAACCTTTCCTTGTTGCTGTAGGAGGAGCTGTCAGAATATAGGAGTAATTGAGCGGGTACAGCTTCAGGCTGCGCTCTGCTTTACACATACATGGTCCCATCTCTCATGTTCATGGTCATGAACATATCTGATGCCACTAGATAGATCACCTCCATTAATCGTCTGAGATCAATCGACACTCCCTCAGTACTCGGTACAGAAACGTTCAATAAACGCTTTCACATGCCCCATGTCTCTAGTTCAGTCTTCTACAGCATTCAGTGTACTAACCTTATGAAGCTCTTTGAACACGACCAGTGCACTAAGCGCTTGGAATAAGCTTTGAAACTCTAAAATTCCAGGCTTGTGGTTGAATGTGGCTCGATGAGTACGTAATTCTCTGAACTAAGACACCCAACGTTGATGATCCATGCATAGTCAAGGTTTGCAAAGATAAGTATGATTGTGGGTTATTGTACACAAATGTTGTAGTCTAGCCAAAGTTATCAAGTCAATGGTTTAACTGCAATAGTGGTTTTGACTGTTGAAGTTCGCACAAGGTAAGAAGTGCATTGGTCGAAGGATGATCTGCAACCTGAAAACAGTCGGTGGCACATGCTGTCGGTATGGCATGAGTGTCGGTAGCCAAACTCTCTTTCATGTGACAGATCAAGTCCGCAAAGGATGCAGTTCATGAGCCACTCCGATACCCTTGAAGTGTTAAAATCAATCATCTTCCTACAATCTTCACTTCGTTCGTTCTCTTAGTTGTTTGTGCAATTCTTTTAATAGTATGATCATACAATTACTACTACCAATAGCACTATTTGTGGTTATACTAATCTTGATGGCATTGTTGTTACTTGGTCGCTTCTTCATGTGAAAAACAATGTTACACGATGGTTTTAAGAGAGCTGCCAGAATGATTTTCTAGAAGTCCACGATCACACCAACAACACCATGCCTACAAAATGTTAGGGTACCGATTCTCCGGATGCATAATGTGCCGAACCAATTCACAAAGTCTAGTATTTCAAAAGTATAGAGGCCACTATCCAAAGTGTATCATTAATATATCACAGTGAAGGAAATGAATGAAGGTACAATGATCATCACCGATTTCATGATTAAGAGAGTAAACAGATTAGTCAAAATGATAACCATCCAGTTTATCAGATACAAGAATAAAGCGTACGTCAGTTGGTCAAAGTACTCACTGCACAAAGTGTACTTCGCCAGTCTAACAGAAGCTGAAGCGGTCCATGAGAAGCTATACAAGATTACACTAAAGACATAATTTGAAAGGGCGGAATGGCACCAGCTCAAAATTTACCACATACAACCCAAGGCTCTAATTAAACCAAAACAAAAACCAGTGATCGATGATGTAGTTTAGACAGCTGTAACAGTCGACGGTTCAGAGAGGAAATAAAGATGTGGAAAGCAAATGGATTATCTGTTAGAGACATCTAACAGCAGCTTAAACGTTATTTCCCGTGTTAACCATATAAACACTTCATGATATTTCGGTAAACCTTGACTCGTTGCTTGATACCTAATGCACAGCACCCAAAAAAGACAATTCCCACAAGAATTAGTTGTGGGTTCTGTCACGAAACTAAAAGAAGCTGAGATCAGAAACCAGAATCATGAAAGCTAATCACTAAATCCAAATTCGTACACTCAACCAAGAAATCGTGATCTTGGTAGCAAGTGATATGCCAAAAAGCAAAACGTGGCTGGTCTATGTGATTTCTAGTAGCTCAATCATGATTTTCTAGGTCTCAAGTCCACATAATCTACAATCTGAACGAAACAACATTGAACTGGGCATGCAGTAATTATGATCACAATAGACACGAAACATTGAAATGCAAGACAATGGCAGATGTGTGCTAGATGTCGCCACATAAATGATAAGGTATTAACAGTCACAAGCAACCATAACAACGATCTGAGCAAAGAAAACACACAGCATTCTAACCAAGAACGCAACTCACCGTTGACCCTATTGCAACAGTTTGTGTCCGTTGAAGCATAACCATTGTCTCGTCATGCCTTCCACCAAATGCTGATCGAGCAATCCAATGCTCAAACTCTTCATAACTCTCAAACCGAGGTGGTTGACATACCCCTCCCTGTAATAAACAATGAAATGCCAATATTTAGCAATGAATTTCAGAAAAACGGCAAACATAGTCAAAAAACTGAAACATGACCAAGAAAATAATTAGTCATGCGTTTTGAATAAATTCAAACACTTAATGAGTAGAATGCAACAAGATCATATGCTATAATTGAAATATGAGATAATATGTCTACTTCCCAAAAACTCCTACACATGCAGAGTGAACTTGTAAGGCTTAGGTAGATCACACATGCAACCGTGAAATGAGTAACAATACGCCCCAAACCATGGGCATACATATCCTTGTGAAGAAAACAAATAGAATTGTTACAAGTGACTGATACCCCACGCTTGCCGATGTGAACAATGGCTATGCACTGGGCTAATTTTAGCAGGTGCATAAGAGAACAAATGATTTAAGCACACATTCTCCCATTCCTAGAGCTGTGAGCCCTATGCGCCATCAGTCATCTAGAAATACAGAAGTAATCATTCAACGTTCCCAAAATTTCTTAAGTAACAGATCGTTTCCGACTACTGCTAGGCTATAAAGTTTCAATACATTACCTCTACACGAACTTCATGGATCAGTCACTGCAAATTTGAGGCCTACAGTTACTATGTTACAAATTACGTGGATAAAGCGGATGTGCCAAATTATGTGCCACAAGACGGAATTCGGATTTAATGAAGAATCATATTTTAGTCTTCAGATAAGCGCTACAAGTTTAAAGTTTCCGATTACTAAGCAGCACGCAACTGTCCACTTGATTGCTAGAAGTCTCAACCGGAGCACATATTTTTTCCCATATCATAGGATCCAGCCATGGGTTTTTAAAATATTCTACACAAGGAACAAGAACAGCAGGCTTAGTTCTAAGAGGGGATCTCACTCCAGAATTCTGCGATGCGATAGGTATATCAACGTTAGAAGGACACTTATATTCTGACGTGATAGTTGCAGTTATATTTTCAGCAGGTTCTTTATCATTCATTAGCGAATCAGGACACGCGACCGCAATTTCAGGTTCATCCTGTTTCTGCAAGAAGGGCAAGTTATATTGGAACCACAGGTGACAAAAGTAGACACGACTTGATTCCATAGCATGCTCAACTTGTTTAATGCAAGACATCAACTCAAGCTTCACCGCTCCTGTAACTGCACCTTCCTCATCGTCAACACAGCCGTTCGTTTTGGGATCTAAGTTCTGTTTAGTAAGAAGAGAGCAACAAGACATTGCGTGGATGCAGGGTTCAGAATGTCCTTAGATATGCATTGAAGTGCTTTTACTCCTCTACAAGGAAAATACACATGATAATATGAACGTAGCCTGTAAAAAACTTGGTCGGTATAATAGTTTAAGAGGAAAAGGAAGGTAGGATACCTTAGTGTCGAAGAGTCCACGATGTCCTCCAAAGTCTGGAGGCATTGACGTAACTGCAGATGCCCATGAAACTTGTTCTTCCTGCAATTTTAGAGTTCAGAAACAGAGCTGGTTTTAAAACTAGAAATGGGTACATCATCGCTAAACAGAAGGTTCCCGATATCCGCAAAACTTATTACAAGAAATTTCGTTCTTAAAATATCAAAAGAAATCACAGCTACAGAAAGCTTCTTATGAAAACCAGTGAAAAAGATCAAGAACTAATGACCAACCAAATATTTCTGTTGGGCGTCGATAGGCTCTCTGTTGAAGACTCTACTCATTTCACTATTTGCTTGCTCTTCACCTTTTCCAAGGGTTGTCTGCATGCTCACAATAACGAAAGCATGGTTCACAATCAGTTCGCAACTCAAAAAGCTCGAACACAGAACCATAATTGAAGACAAAATAATGCCAATTTTCTCATTTATTGAAACAACAACATATACACTTTGATTTTTCTTTGAATCAATTCTGTAATAGCCATATGAGCTCCTTTCAAAACAGGAAAAAGAAAAGAGAATATTTTACGTATTGACATATAACATAGTGAACTAAAATTGTATTGGATTTAACCTGGCATTCTGTAAGTATCTCATTTATTTGGTACTTTTTAATGAGGCACACGGCTTAGAATGACCAATGGAGCTACGAACAA
Organism: Physcomitrellopsis africana; assembly: GCA_036785485.1. Taxonomy (NCBI): domain Eukaryota; kingdom Viridiplantae; phylum Streptophyta; class Bryopsida; order Funariales; family Funariaceae; genus Physcomitrellopsis; species Physcomitrellopsis africana. The sequence continues at coordinate 148,085 of JAWRVF010000476.1, read as the reverse complement.
ACTTACCTCTCCACTTGAGACGGTATTAGCGTCTTTGTTTTTATCTGAATCTTTGGGATTAACACTGAAACGAATTAAAAAAAATGAAAAGAGGGTCATTAAAAGATCCATTTCATACTGCATGCAATAACTGGGACGGTAAACTCCTCACCTCAGAGAAATTATGAGGCAACTTCAGCAAATTATAAGACCTCATGTGGAATCAAAACAGCTTGGTTAACGTACTTAAGAATCAATCTAAGACAGCATTTATTTATAGATAAATTATTCACAATCAGTACCTATTATCTGTTGATTCAGAGATGTGCTTAGACATGAGGGTGGCCTGGAGGAACAAGACAGGACAAGGATTTCAGAAAACATTAGTCAGACAATAAACAGTTGTAGAAGCCAGAAATCAAAAGCAAGTGATTCACAATTTTAAACTCCTCAATAGTCCTTTATTGCACAACACCTGTTCACCAATGATGCTGCGGGTCTCTGATAGCTGTTCTTCGAGCTGCAACTCACGTGCACAAGACACACTAGCTTGTCCTTCATTCTGAGATCCTTGCAGTTGCATCATGCGCTCCTGTCAAGATGAACCGTAAGAACATGAAATACAGTACTATTTGCATTTGTCGCTGCCTGCCAGCATTACAATGGGTACTTGTCTTCACGGTATACCCGAAACCGAACCTCCATCGTATATTTGGACAATGAAATGCTGGAGCTTATTTGAAGAAGGAAATTAAACTACGAATATTTGGCAAAGTTACCTTTATAGAGGACATTTTAGCTCGCAAGCTCTGTTCAATTTGATCTCTGGCCATATGAAATGGTAGGTCAAAGACATCCTGCCCATGTCACCTTCTCTTTGTTATTATCCTAGAAATTCAGATATTTATCGACAACCTGTACACACAACGCTAGAGCGAAATCTTGTATAAGAGAATTTAACACATTATAATACACAATGTGCACCCAGGAACTTTGGATCAAGGAACAAAAATGTGGTTATTTGTTTTTTAAAATGTGAATTTGTATCACTAGCGGTGTATACACTTACAGTACGCCCTTTCAAAGGAGTTGGAGGTGGCTCAAGATCCACACTGCCGTTACCAGTGCTTCCAGACCTAGACATACCATTTGATGTATTCAAAGAATCACGCATGTCAGCCTGCAAATAAACAAAGCCATTAGAGAAGTTCAAAATTGAAGCAGAAAGAAATACCAGTTGCTGCAATTTGGAAAGGTCATGCATGAAATTTATCAAGTTAGCGACTTCAAATCAATCGATTCAAGTCATACGACTAGTAATTTTCAGATACTGAGAAATTATTCTGCATTTTTTGGCAAGTGAGATGTTCATCAGTGCTGACAAAAGGATCAAGTTGGCGATCACAACCACCATCTCGAAATTGAAAATGTAAAGAACGGTTTTCCTTTTTAGAATATATTGGTATAGACTATTCCTCGCCTTCACTTTAAAAATAAGTAACTCCAACAAGACCTACTTTTATATATATCTCGCAAATGGTCACAGACAGGCCACGATGACATACCTGCATGGATCGTAACAATGCACGTAAATCCGCATTCTCAGCTACTAGCTCCTGCTTCTTCGACTCATACGCATCAACCTGTTCCGATACATGTTTCAAATTATCATTTAGATTCTTCGTATGAGACCACCGCAAAACACTGTTTTTTCGTAGCACTAAAAGAGAAGTGGAACACGATATAGAATTGAAATAGAGAAAGAGCTCCATCTTAAAGTAGCATAGTGCAAACAGCAAACGACAAGTTTCAATGCTAGTGATTCTCACGCGTAGCATCCCTTGTAATCTTGAAGTATTGTCTTAGTCGCAAAGGGATTCGAGAATCCAGGATATAATAGCAGTAATTCAGAGTAATAAGAGCGTAGAAGATGACAACAAGACTCTTTTAAGGGATAGAGTAGGAACTAATTTGTTTAACTTACTATCATTTTGTAAAAGTCTCCGTCAGTCTTCTTAGGGTTCCATGTACCCCGCTGTCTTCCTTCTTTCTGTTTACCAAATAAGGCAAATAAACTCTACATTACTTACAATCGGCACTTTATAATCAACTATTACCAAAAACCATTGTCAGACTCTAATTGATGAGTTGAATATTATTGACCGCAACATGGGTGTATGAACAACTCGCGTGTATAAAACAGAACTCGTCAGGGTATATACACGCGAGTATCACTCAAAAATGTGCATCAAAAACACAAGGACATCATTAAATAACGGATACTGCTATCAAGCATGATGTGGAACTTTTGAAAAACGTGAAAATACTCGAAGTCTTGTGTTGCACTGAAAAAATAAATAAATACCTGAAGGAGATGTATCATTTCTAAGCCATTCTTCGACTCCTTCTTTTTCTCCATCACCACCTGATTGAGCCGCTCCTGTATGCAAATCAACTTTTGTAGGATTATACTGGTTGAGCACTTAATCAATTTACCTAAGTAATTCAGGGATTATCCAGCAGATTTGAGTATAATTCTTCTACTTTAACACAATTTGCAAGGGGCATTGAACACGAGGATTTTAACCAGTAAGTGCGACTTCTCAATGCCCTTTATAAACTGGGTGATGACCTGAGCGGTGTCCAACATGTACATAAAAATGCACTGAGTATACCTGTAGCTTCACATATTCCTTTTCCTTCTTCTTCAATTCGTGGTTTTGCTGTGATCTCACTTGCTGTCCATGTACATGAGGGAAAATGTTGAAACATGACAAACAACATCAAATCACTAAAATCAAGTCACAATAATAGGTATACGGTGAAGGGATGCTCTTGTAATCTTTCTACTCACCACCAGTAGAGAAAATACGACCCAAACACCACTTCCCAAATTTTTGTAAATGATCTTCAATGCATTCAGGCACAAAAGTATTACGACAACCGGACTGCACTTGCTTGTAAATGGCAGAACGAATAGGTCATACCTGTGTGGCAATCAGCATACGTTGAAATTCATCCTTTTCCTGTTGCAGTTTTTCCAACTGTGTCTTGAACGCAGTTGCCATCTTTTGCTCCTGTTACAATCCCATGAAGGTCACTTTTAAATCACTATTTCAGACTTGGAATAACTTGCGTAATAATGAGGTTAGTTGGGTTACCTTGCTTGCCATTACTTGCAATTCACGTTCCTTGCTACTAAGCTGATCAGCCAATCTTTCCATCTTGGCCTCTAGCCTAGACATATCTGACATCAGCCTGAGCAACAAACAAGCTTTTATAAGTTATGCGTTATTAACTTCCTGAAAATAACCAGAAGTTGCGATAGGATGAAATGTACATCTAGTTGAATATACAAACCGGATGTCATAAAGCATTTATAGCTTCTCTAAGTCCATGACTCTGACAGTAATAACGAGAAGATCATGGACTAAGAGAAGTCACTTTCATTTTGGCATCCAAAGGTCGATATCTGAAATAATGATTTGAGTCAAAATAGACGCGAATTTGGCAGCATAGAAATTGATAGAAATTGGAGAGAACGGCATCTACGTAAGTAACAAATTGCATTTTCCTCTCCTATTCGACACTTTCTGGACATCACAACGATAATGCTGGCTCATATACAACTAACGAAAATATAACATTGGACTGTACATGACAAAATGTCTAAGCTACTGCAAACCTTTGTCTCGTCTCGTTAGCAGCTTCACGGTACTCAATGTCTCGTTGTCGTTGCTGAATCATTGAATATATACAATTACATGTCTTTGCAATTGATACCTGCCACAAAATCAAGCCACTATCAAAGGTGAAAAAGTACTCGGACTGCAAATTTCTCTCACAACCAATTGAAACAGTCTGCAAGGAAGAGAAAGACTCGTAAAAGAAAAAGCAAGCCACAGGATGAGAATTATACAGGGTCACTTGAATATAAATTGAGTCCAGATGGAAACCCCAAGGCAACCAACGACTGATTCAAGTACTTGATGCAATGATCCAAGTTATGGACATCTGCAAAGACATCCTCCCTGCAAAGAAGAAATCAAAGTGAATTCAGATCATACGATTCAAGACTGGGGAAGAATTCCGATTTACTCTGAGACAGATCGAAACACTTGAACTCTGGTTCAGCGTGACATAGCCCATATACAAATCATTGCTCAATCAAATGCTACATCTCCAAGAAACCACACTTGGGCTTTCAAGAATGACAATAAAAAGGCGAACTCTTCTAGCTGCATATCCTAAGGCTGGGGCCAATTTGTGTAGACTTCTTGAGAATGGTTTGACAAGGGATATTAGATTTCAGCTTCCTCCCTGTAAACCAGGTACAGCATAGTAGAATTTAAGGAGCCAAAGAAAAATAGTTTTAGAATGGATGCAGAAGGGTTGGCATGCTTTACCCATTGGTGTAGTCAGCCTCGTAGGAATCCTGAAAAGGACGTGTCCATGCCCAGGTTTAGGAAAGTGACAAGGAAGGCAAAAAAGAAAAAAATCATAACAATCTAGAGCAAAGATATTTGCACAAAATGTGGACTTAAAGTATAAATCGTGCGGATTACTACGCACCTAGCAGTACGACTAGGGATAGCAGCACACACATACAAAAACACACGCATATAGGTATATACGGCACGTTATCTACACTTCTCAGAAAACTAGAGCCATGGGCTTCTTGCGATCGCTAATACATGTCTACTTAATGGAAGAGTTAGTGGGAGTTACACAACCTTCTTCTTAATAAAATGAGGTATCAGTCCACGTCTTACCATGTAACTACCTTCGATGTCGCTTATCTTCATTGCCTCTATTTTGCTTGGATGGATTAAGGATGTTTGTTTCCCAGGAAACAATGGCCTGGATTAGTACGTATGGTGGAACCAAAAACAGTCAGGTCGTTTCACCAATTGCAGCAGAAAGGATCGGCAGCTTGGATTTCGAGGCTTTGTCACTAAAGGGTTGATGATACTAGCCGGTCCCGAAGTCACAGAGAATCAAAAGGAAGTAGGAATGGATTATCTATCAGTGCTCCACTGAAAATGTGTCGAGTGCGACTCCATATAAACAATCATTGTGCTCTACATCGTCCAAATATTGCAGAGAAATGTGCATCTTAAAGAGAAAGGGACTATTCGCAAAATAAGAGGCAAGAAAAAAGGTGGAGCTCCAGGAGACCTAATCAACCGAAGTTCCCTCTCAATGTAATTTCTACCACTAAACTGCTGTAAGCAATAGTTCGAAATTTGAAGTGAAAGAGGTTTTGGGAACGAGAAGCAAGAAGTAGCACGTTTCTTCCGGAAGATGTCACAAGAAGCGGTCCTTACACGTTTGAACCAGTGAATAGCATTATCACTTGAGTCCAGCAAGCAGCTGATAAATGCTTCTAGCGAAACTGTATTCTCTAGTGATAAAAAACTGTGGAGGCACCTGATAGTGGTCAAAGTACTCTTACGATTCGTCTCCAGTCCTACTAGTTGCCTCTTACTTCCCACGTTTCCAGTATCACATTGCCAATCAACCATCCATAAAGCTCGAAAATAACCGAAAATCTCCACAAAATGTGTTGCCTAGTATATTCTTGTAATTCTCCATAACCTCACAGATACCTGATGAACAGTCACGCTCTTCATACAAAACACCATTTCGACAATGGATGAACCCTGTACAGTTCTTCACCAGTGCGCACAGTGAGTTTTAAGGTTTTGAACAACAATTCCTCGACCATACTCTTACATAAACTACGTTAGAAGGTGTTTACACTTCTCACAGCCACCAGCTCGCAACGAAGTGAAATGCTACACGTAAGAAATACTAAGCTCACGAACTGCAGAACACTCACTAACTAAAAGGGAAAGAAAGAAACCCTTTCCATAACTCACAGACTCGTCTGTATCACTTCTAGCTCAGATCCCTTACATTTTTGCCAATGCAAAGAACATGTTAAACAGTCTCCTCAACATCATTCACTCTCCATTAAGTCCTTCGCATCCCAGTAATCGACACTTAACCCTTTCGCAATAAGACTTGCCAGCTCGAGGCAGTAATTTAACGACGTGCCGCCAACAAGCGGTTGCTACAAGAAGGCAGCCATATACTGTGCCAAATTGCAATGCTGGCTTCGATAACGACGGGACGGAGAGGTTACGAGACGTAGAGCTCCGATCTGCAAGCTCAGGCTTCAGTGAGCTAACGACTTGAACGATGGATCAAGCAGAAGATCAACAACGACTGCAACAAACCCAAAGCATCTGCTCAAAACAGCTCGCGCGGAAACGAAGACAGAAGCAGAGCACAGACGCCCGGGCGGGTGCGGGTCCAGTGTGTCAGACAGGGTTGGAGATACAGCATGCTTTTCCAGGCGCGCGGGCCCGGGGAGGGACCCGGGGTGGACCCGGGCTAGCGCTACTTCCACGAATCTAAGCTACATCCTTTATCCCCGGCTTTATAGCTTCATATACAAAAATAGAATAAAAAACAAAAACCATCAACAACTACAACAGAATTATTAACTTCTTTACTTGCGGCTATGTCTATTATTTCACTGAAAATATCGTGGTTAAAATTCCTTGGCGATATGAGAATTTGAAAATTCATCGTTCGTATGATATGTGCATAACTAAAAACATATTCAATGGTTGAACATATATTTTATTGCATGTATATGACATTACGAATTTTAAAAATGACTTTATAGATGCTTGAAATTCTAAATTGTTGTTCCCAAGCTATCTCAACAACATTACAATCATATTGTGAGTAATTTTGGAGTTACTATGTGAAGTTGTGCATTATTATACTAAAAAATGGTAGAATAGTAATATTTTAGAGTATGATTGGATCATATTGTGATTGAATATTCTAATTTTTATATTTTATTGTAATTAGAAAATGAAGTTTATAACTTTAAGTATTCATATATAAACATTACATATCACCATAACTTTATGTGACAATTTTTATAATGATTTTTTTGCTACATTTGCCAATCTCACAACCAAAAACTATGATTTACTATGCATCAATAAACATGTTTATACCATTAGTTATTTATACACAAGTAAATACAAAATTGTACAACTTTTTGAAGGTCCTTTTTTATTTATTTTTATTAGTTAATTTAATTTAATTTAATTTAACAAAGTTACCAATCTGCTATCTATTATTCACAATTATCTAACAATTTTATTGGACAATATTAAGGTTCTTTAAAGATGTGTGCACAAACACATAGAAATACAATTAATTTTTAAATATTTTTGAATGCATTCATTTAACAATGGCATTCCTCCTTACATATCTGTAACAAATTCATGTCAATGTTTTTTTTTATTTTATTTTATTTATTTTATAATTAGTTGATTTAGTATATTTTTTAAAAAATAGGTTATAAATTGTACATTTATTTATATTTGATTATTATTAATTTAACAAAAAAAATACTTTACATGATTTTAAAACTACAATAGCAACATCCAATCAAATTTCAATAGAAATTAAATGAGAAAATATATTAGATAGCAAAGTTGAAATTATGTCTATAATTACATCTATTGCAAAAATTCAGAAGATCTTCTGTCAGATATTGTAGAAATATTTTAAAAATTTAATCATATTTTGATTAAATAATTCATGTGCAAAAATTAAAATGAAGATTTTATTGTATATTAAATTTGAAAAATATCTCAGATAAATTCAAAAAAATTATTCTAATTTTATATCTTACTAATAATTTCAATACTTAAATTAATTTGTAAAACGACAATGTGTGTATACATATATACACATATTATTTTAATAATTGCAATACAATTTTTGTTTAAAAAAATTAAGATATTTTCTAATCATCTTTCTTTGTCAAAGTTAGTAGAAAAGTTTACACAAAAGTCTTCTGAATCATGATTATCAATAAATAATTCCAATGAGAAGGCATTTATGGCTTGCCATCACAAAAGTCACAAGGTCTCTATTGCTGGTGAATTGTAACCGTACCAACTGTTGTTGGATCACAAAAAGTAATGTCATTTGCAAGCGTTAGATATAAGTGGTTATACTTAGTTGCAGTTGGGTTGTGGTGTTAAAAACTTAAATTTTTGAAAAGTGATGGATAAAAACTGATGAAAGTGTAAATAATATTAAGATACCAACTTTATGCAGACATGACATACATAAAATAAAACTTGAAAAAATAAATTATGCCAAGGTTTGAAGAAACTTGCAACAATTTGAAGTAACCAATACATTGACAGAGGCTGCTTATATTATATATCTACATACTGTTTTGTACATAAATTGTCCAGCTAGTTGTGAGATCTTGAAATCTCTTTGAATGGTATGACCAAATTCATGAACATCTAAAATACCTTTCCATGTTTTGTGTCCAAACACACAGAAAAAACTGTTTTGACAACCCAGAATTGTAACATTGCATTAATTGGATTTTAAAAATAAAAACTAGGTGTCATTATTAATTACACTGTAATTTGTAAAACATTGTTTTTCGTTTTTGATTAAGTAAAATCAGACAAATTCATATAAGAATGATATTCTAAATTCAAGATGAATGAAAAATATTACTTATGTGGCTGAAAAGTAATTGTAGACCATGCTGGATATTCCACAGTTAAGAAAGTGTTCCAAATAATCAGATTGTACTAGAACAACCTGTCAACCATCATCGTACCTAAATATGTAGCAAGCAGGGTGTCCGCAACAAGAGCAACCTCCATCTCAACGGTACGCTGCTCAGTCAATGCAATCGAACTTCATAGTCCAAAAGTGGAAGTCGTGGAAGAGGCGAGTCCAAACTTGGATATAACAAATGCAGTCTCAATATGATGTTATTTGGTCCACGGGTGTCATCTGCTCTTAGTTTTAGAAACATTGACAGCATGAAAAATTATGTATAACTTTGCCATATCTATTTTCGAGGATATGCTGATGTCCTTTACTTGATCAAGGACATCAAGAACATTGAAAGAATGGTTAGCTTTTCAGCAGGACGACAATGGCGTTTTCTTGAAGCAATGCCATTTGGACAACTGTTAATCTAACCTGGAAACTCAAAAGGCATGTCAATACCTTAAGCAGAGACGAGATACTCACGTAGAGTCCCATTCGGACCAACCATACGATGGTTGCTCAAGAGTCTTATACATCAGAGCCATAGAATGGAAGGAAGCTCCCTCTGCATATGACAGTGATTACAACAATTAGCAAAATTTTCTACAGATTCGTGTTACATGCTTTGCTGCGGACTACTGATATACATCTTCGAACCAAGCCCAAGAACAGGCAGAAAAGGAATAGCTGAGTGCACATAACTATCTTCACATCAAGTAGGGAACCAAGGTGAAACGTGCTTCCCCAATAAGCCAATGTTTCTGAACATTATAAAGTCATCCAAATACAAAAGAGTGCCGTACTTAAGAAAAATACTACACCAAAGCTGCGATTCAACCATCACAATATCTTTCTCGTATAGTTGTATTAACAAAAAGAAAGATGGGATGATCACCTCGGATTGCTATGTCGAGAAAAATAGTCGTTATCGAGAGATATAGCCAAAGCTAAAGCGACAGCTCTTTCAGATAATGTCAAAACTCGCGAGACTTGCAATGGTTCAGCCTGTACACCAGCACATTTGATTCGAAAGGCGATAAGTATTTCATCGAATGCACGCCGAGAGACTCTACTTACGAAATATGTATTTTATGATTATCAGCAACGACCCTCAAAAATGCGAACACTGAAGAGTCTACCCGACAAGATTTCTGAACTAGGTTGATCAACATAGAAATAGTGTGCTCGTGATTAGTATCTGGATAACCTCAATAGCCACCAAAGGGAAAGGAAACAAAAAGAAGAGAAGAAAAGAAACACACACAGAACAAAAAATAAAAATTAAGCAAAATTAATTTTAAAATTAGAAAAGAACAAGAACAAAACAATAAAGCACTAACCTCCTCAGCTGCTGTTTGCAGTTGATGCATTTCCTGCACACCAGAGTGTTGCTTCGTATTTGTTAAAAGGGGACCGCGCCCATGGAGTACTTCATCGGGTGCAATATACTGTTGGCTTTGGTCCGGCTGTATGTCACCAAATCGAATCACGTACTGTCCCGCATCTGTCAAAAACTGCAGCCACATAATTTCCATATTACATCAACCGTGCATAATACACAAAAGCGGTCAACAACTCCGATTTCCCAGATATTATCCACTCACGTAGCCAACATACGCTTGAAAAATTCGAAGGAAACAAGAGTTGAGGTTGGATACCTCATAACCAAAACCTCTCCAATTGCGGTCTATTTCTGCAAGCGTTCTGCCATGCTCATCCTTCAAAGAGAAGGTCCAATTCCAAAACCCTGGGTTCTCCACTGTAGCAAATTGTTGGTTCCTGCAGAGACCATAGCTTCCAGCATCATAATGCTTGAATGTTTCATACCCAAATAGACATGTGATTTACTCATATTCGGGGATCACAGAGAGCAAACTCTCATGAAGATATTACATAGAGCTGCAGAACATTGGAAAGGCTCAGGTCCTATGTCTCTACAACAATGTACGATTAAACATTCAGAGTGGAGGAAGTACCCCAAATAAATGTCATATATACGCCTCCACAAGTGCCATCTCCGGTGACATTCGCCGACCACCTGCATTACAAAACAGATTGATCAGTTCACTCGACTACCAATTCGACATAAGAATTGATTAAATTTCCTACCCACTCTTGTTATGCAGGCGGTTGAGATGAACTCATGGTAATATAAATAAAATACAGAAGATATTTAACATACATTGCCATCAATCTCCACAAAAATCGAGCTATTAACAACCCAAGCTGGTCTTCGAACCTGCACACAACAACAAACGGGAAATTAAAACTGAACATAAATGGTATAATTTTCAAGATACAATCATAAAGGGCCTCAATTACAACATTTAAAAGTGAAAAGAATTGCTCATATCTAGTTCTTCTCAGAAATTGTAGCTTGCCTTGAAAATCACATTACTCTGACCATCATAGATAGTTGCCGTGAAGGGTCGCCTCGTGCGCAGAATCTACAGGCAACCACATAACTTATATAGTAAATGCCAATGAACACTCGATGGTTACATAAAAATGATTGAGTTAAAGACGTACACACGAACTCAACAGCAAGATATGAAAGAGGATTAGCGTGTTATTCACCTGCCGCAAGAAAACGTTGCTGAGCTCATTGATGTACCCCACGGGCTGAGATCACAAAGGCGATATGTTCCACATCAGCTGCTGCCCAACATGCAGAACAATTTCAGAGTCTCCGACCAAATTTAGGTTTACTTTCTCACATACAATATTGATGTGCAATCAGCTTCAGGATTTTAATAACTATTCATGCCAAAGTGGTATCTTGTTACAGAATTTACGGCTTGAAATTGCTTTCGTAGGTCACTGATCCATGAAAAATGTTATTCAAAAGAAAATGCTGAAAATGTATCTCTAATGGTCGCAGTAAGAGGGATCTAAAAATTGGAATTCGAAACAGCGCACTTACAGCTTGAGGTTGACGAGGATCCATAATGACGTAGCTATTTTCCTGAAAGGTACAAACCAGTTCGTGAACATCAGTGATCCATGTCAGATCACTATAGACTAACATACTTCTCTGATAAGAATTCTACGCCGTATTTTGGGCCCAATCATAACTCAGAAAACGGAAACGTGGGACAACCATGCCCTAGAAAAAATTGGAATGCAACACATTGAGCTATTGTTCTTCTGAACGGCACATAGTACAACACGAGAACGTCAACGTGGCACATGATAACAGTGCATTCACGAAAGTGAACAAGCGATGACAAACACAACATGAAACGAAATACCTGCTCAAAGCCAAAGGCCAGGTTGGCCCATTCCACGTTACGAGTAATTATCAAGTCGGGCCTAGCTAGCACTGGAGCCAGAACCATCTGTCGTGACATCAGAGCAGCATTATCTTCTGAAGTGATCTTCACAATATTCTGGCTAACTTTATACGGAAGCAACCAGTGCAAATGAATTGCTTGAAAGTGTAGAAAGCGTGGTGCCAAGAATGAAAGCCACCCGAGTTCAAGAATTAAACCACATATTCGAGTCCCAAATAGCTTCTGAATTATGTTCGTAATGGTATGACATGCAATGAGGCTTTAATGTGCAAAATTATACCTCTTCTGAAGAAGATGGCTTCAACGACCCACGCAAAGGTTGACTCAAGGGCGGCTGAGATGGATCTTCGTCATACGCGGCAGATGTGTCTGTATCATTTGCTTCAGATGATTGTTTCATTCGCCGTCCGCGTGCTCGTACCGATCTAATTTCTCGCATTTTCTTATCATACACACTCTCGTGTCGAACCCCTCCCAACGCCAGTGACCTACTGAGACTCCATGGCGAATTGCACCGCCCGGATCTGTTCCAACATGGCCGGACCGACTCGCAATCCGCCAACGTATGCAGCGATGAAAATGACAAAGTACGCCAACGACCCAATTGCTGGGGATTTACTCCAAAGTATTTCCAAGAACCATTGTGGTGAGGTTCCGAAGAGCAACCTTGGTACTGCCTTTTTCTTGCAACTTCATTAAATACATGTGAGTCAGTCGCGCCCGTCGCAAATTCTAAAGTCGTGTGCTTAACAGATCCCAAATAAATTCCACTGTTCATTATTTGAAGTACGCCATCCCAGTCTCCACAAACCTGCCGAAGAACAAGGAGAACTTTTTTAGAGGGTTCTCTCGTCTAGTTTCAAGCCCATCTACATTCCACATAAGTTCTCGAGGCTCGCATAGCGATGTCAACAATTGATACCAACATACATTTCCTAGCACATCTATAAGATCTATAGTAAGATTCCTCCAACAACATGCAAAATCGCAGACGAACATGACTAGTCTGAGTGAGAGTGTTTTCAAATCAAGAATTTGAGCAATTTGAGAGCTATGATGTGATGGAGATTGCTTGAACTGTAGAGGTTAAAAGATGATTGTCACATGGAGATAAACTGAAAATCATTAAACACATCCACAAACCCAAAATCTATATCACAATTACTCAGATGATTATTAACAGATCCTTGATCGGAGCGAACGTGACTTGAGAACGATGATTCTTTCACCAACGTCGTCCAGAAAACGATCACATCTATAAGCTCGTGCATAAATGATGTGGAAAGCACAGCTACAAAGTTATTAGCTGTGACACGGATCACTGCCACCTCACTGTGCATCTAACAGCTTAAAACTCTGTAATTATTTGCAAATAAAAGGTGCACAAAAACAGAGCGAGGGAGAATTCAGGAAGGCACGCCCAGGTGCTATGCAGCCAGAGAACTGTCAGCAGAAAGAGAGTGAGCATTGCTCTAACATTGCTCGCCACTCCCAAAGTCAACGTTGAACCAGAAATATCAATGTAACACACATAATTTCTTCTCGAATTCAATCCTCCAATTATTTTGCAAAACCTTGCTGATTCAGAAAATTCAAGCTTAAACCAAAAGCAAACCTCCCTCCATCACCTAAAAACAGGCGACACGGGAACAATACCAAGATCACGAGACACAACACATTCAAGATACAAAATGCAGCTACCAGCAACCCGTTCAATAGAACAAAGAGTCACGACTTCAAAACCCCTATCTAACCCCCTAAACGAATCCAAGCAACGACACAAAACCCTACACCCGCACTGCCTCAACACAAAAACAAACGCAAGAGCAGTAAACACGCTCTAGTGATTAAAAAAAAAGTCGAAAACATGCAACAAATCGTCATCGCCACTCTGAATGCGAACCTGCACGAACAAACCAAAACAAAACAAGAAAAAAATCCAATAAATTTACGGCAACTGAAGCATAAAAGCTTAAGTTAGACCTGGAAACGTACCAGCAAGGATCGAGGGCCGTGGTGGTGCAGCCGCGAAGACGATCGCCGTAGAAGAGCGGCCATTCTTGCTTCGATCTCGAGTCTCCCTGCAACAATTCTGCCTCGTTTTCTTCGTCTTCTTCGTCTTCTTCACTCTGGAGCCGAGCTCCGCACTTGGCCCGATGGCCAGGACTACGATCCCACTGTTTGTTCAAGGTCTATAGATTTTATGAAATCTACGTCTTGATGTTTCTATCTACGGTTTTCGATACTCGACGTGGCGGAGAGGAAGGGTGGGTTTCGGCTTCGTCGCAATGAATTAAGTTTTTAAATACATAAATTTTTTAAAGATATATTCTGTCTATTTTCTTAACTTGATTTTAATAGACGCATATTCATCGAATAATATACGTTTTTTGGCGGGTAAATTTAGCACTTATCTGGGGAATAACATTTGTGCGTATATATATATATGCGAACATGTATAACAGTGTTCCTGTGGGATCATGCAAAATAGTGATTTACAATTATTGCATTAAAAGTGCAACATTTGAATCAGTGATTTTTAATGTGAGAAGAAAGCATTGCAATACTAATTCAATCTAAAAATAGGTGTCCCTTTTAAAAAAAACTATATTAAAGTGAAATATGATCAAACTATCAAATATTTTATATCATCTAAAAAATACATTTCATGTAAATTAAAAAAATCATGGCATTAAATTTCACTTGTATAATGTACAGAGAAATGAAATCAATACATTCAACTTTAAAGTTTGATATGTGTATACATACATACATATACATATATATATATATATATATCAAACAATGTCCTAAATCTGTTTTTTATTAACTTTAGATCTTATTAAACAAAAAAATGTGTGCATGAAATATTCTTGATCAATTGATAAAGATAAGTATATATATAATTACAAATGTATATAAGAATGGTTTGGGTATAATAAAAATTGGAGACCACAATGCTTTTAGGATGAAACTTATTTAGAATTTTGTTCATAATAAGTAAAATAGTACAGATAAGATATTATATTAGTCATTCAATATGTTTCTTTATAAATATTTATTGCATCGAGATGACATGTGGAACCATCCAAAACTTGTTGCATTCAGATACAGAAAGATACGATACAGGATTGACTTTGTTTACACATAATTACATTGCTATAATGTAACTTATTTGGATGAGTAGTTGGAAATTTATGGGTCATCAGAGATGATGATTGTTAAAGACAACATGGTAACATGACATATTTTTCACATTCAGTAATAGATCTGATGCATGTTTGTAATTTTTTCTACTTGTTAAAATTTAAAATCGATTTTACTCTTTTACATTTACCTACTAAATTGGTGTGGTTATATCACTAAAAATCTACATATACAATGTTCAAATGTGACAGTGATTATTATTATTATTATTATCATGTGATCTATTGTCTTTTGTTTGATCTTTTTAAGCCCAACACCATATATACATATGTTCACTCAAATGGAATTTGATAATTGCAATCAACAACGTACCTCTAATATTTACGTCTTATCTTGTATTTAGTATCGTGAAAGACAAAAGATAGCAAGGGAACTTATTATTTGAGAACTACACTTGGGAAGGACAAATGAAACAGTGAGGGCACAAATGACAACTCAGGGTGTTAATTCAAATCTCCACGTCAGATGTAGAAAATCCAGTGAAAGGCTCAGAACATGCTCGAGTTATTCCACATCAGGAGTATTTAATACTGACGTGGATGGGTAGAGAAAGCAGGCAGCCAATCAAGTCATTTCGCGATCAGTGACGTGGAATTCGCCGCGAGGAAGAGTTGGAACCAGGATGGGAACGTGGGGAGCTGGTGCCCCTGAGACAGCGCCGGGGAGGGGTGGCCCCATAGGGCACGTGAAGGGAACGGCGAGATGCATGAGGAGGAACCGAGAGTTGTCGTTGCGCGGGCTTTCGTCCTGGCGCAGATTCGTCCATTGTGACGACGTACCTGCAAGCGTGCCGCTCCGGATTCTCTGTGTCGATGCTTGCGCAGCCAGGTATGGTGAGGATCGACTAGGCAGGTTTCGTCTGTAGGTGCGATCCGTGTTGGAGTCGAGGCAGATGCTGTTCTCTGCGTTGTTTAAATGCTTGATCCCCGCATGTAGTATATTTTTTTGCCCTCAAGGTTTGTTGAATGGTGTGGCGGAGAGTTGGTGAGTGACACTGCGGGTGAGGTCAGCGTCAAGGTTGAGTTGTTACGGTGCCCAGCCGAGGTGTGGCAAGCGGAGCTCATATTTCGAGGAGTCTACTTGTTGGATTTTATTTTATTTTATTTTATTTTTTAAAAAGTTAATAATATATTTTTAATATATTGTGTTTTATTTTACGATTTTTCCCTTTTTCCCCTGAGGTGGTGAATGAGTGATTGTGAGGGGGATTGAAGCTTTAGATGGTGATGTAGGGTTTCTTTTTCCGGGCAGTGGTGTAGGCGACGAAGTAGTTGAGGTGTAAGAGTCGGTTTGGTTTGATTGCTTGTCAGTGATTGAAGTGTGAGGCGATTCGGTTCCGTGACTGAAATTCGTGTCATCGAGGGGGCTACTGCTAAGGATTTGTTTGCATTTCTCATCTTGGTGGGATTTGGAATGCGAGGACGAAGTGCCGTGTTCGGGAGTAAGGGACGGAGCTTGTGTGGGAGCCTGACTTAGTCGTTTCGGTGGGGTGGTTTGAGAGGGTAGAGGCAGGCGAAGAGAGGTTGAGAGGGCTTACGTTGCTTTGGGCGAAAATCGGTGTGGAGTTACTGGCGATTCTTGGCATCGCGGGGGGAGCAACAGCGCTGCGCGCTTGAATTTTAGAAGGCGAGTTTGGGAAGTGAAAAGTGTGTGGGGAAGGATGTCATGCTATTAAGCGTGACGATTGCCGGGAGTACTGGAGAACGGGAGCCGTACGTGTATCACTGCTCCTTAACGGTTCCGTGAAGGACGGTTGTACGTGCTAGTTAGCTCGTAGCAGCAGGTTCAGGTCGTGAGCATCCCCTGTTAGGGTTCGTATTCGCCAACCGTGTGGTCATTCTTTCCCTCTATCATACCAGGACCCTTGAGGAAAGGGTTCTTAATGCTGGCGTGAAACTTGCTAGTCTTCTGAAGCTAAACGTTACAATTGCTCGGGGGTGGACCCAGGTTGTGTTCTCTGTAATCCCCGAAGTGTGTGAATCACATGTTTACGTGGGTGTGAAAAAATTCTAGCATTACGAAGGCGAAGGCGAAGGCGAAGGCGACTGTCTTTGCACGAACAAGTATTTTGCAGTAGTGGAGAATCCAGGGTTTTGGCATTGGACCTTTTCTCTCAAGGATAAACATGGAGGAACGCTTACAGAAACAGATCGAAATTTGGAGATGTTTTGGTTATTAGGTAACTAACTTCAAACTCTTGTTTCATTAAGTGTTGTCAGGCTTCTGATCGCACGAATACCCGCCATGTGTTCAACTTCCTCGTTTAGTAGTCCCCTCGGGTACACCCTTAAATGTACCTTTCTTTGCAATTTCGAGGGTCGGTACTGATGCAGTAAAGCATGAAGCGTGAATTACTGTTGGTAAAACTTCTCGATGTGTAGTTCTTGTATAGGGCTCAACGTGAATATATCGACTCGTGCAGAGCTATCTTAGCATATTGAAATGCTGTTATTTTTGGTTGCCATTAGTCTTGTTTCCTAGTTATCTTCTTGCAAGCATTGACACGCCTCCTGGAATTTTCCAGGTATGAGTGCCAATTGTCCAGCTGGCATTGCATAGAGTATGTGCCATCAACATCTTATTGAAAAACATCCTTGATTTTTCTATTTTGCTACTTTCTAAGTTCTAAACACTTCTCACTGGCTCATTGTTTTCTACAGAAACAAATGCGCTTTGTAACTCCATGCCTCTGAAAATTGGGCACAAGATATGCGGGCTGTGGTCGATTGTTTGTTTTTTAGAATAGCCGATTTTCGTCAACCACGATCAGCAATGAGTGGATTTCTTGTTGAACCGTTCACCTGAATTGATTGACCTGAATTATATTCGACGTGAAGAGTATAGCATCCGGGGTCTTGATTCTAAAAAATATTCTCTTTGTTTGGCACCTCTAGTATTCCAGATTATTCGTTCATACCTTTGTGGATCCTGAACATTGCTCATAAGCTTGTAGCATTTCCGATCGTGAGCCTTGTGTAGCGGATACATTTTTGTGCTCACAATCTGTGTATTCGGCTCATCTCGGAAATTGGCTCCTTGTCTTCTTATGCGGTCAATTAGTCCTTCATTTTAATGAATGGCAGCCCATGGATCCTCCGTAGGCCGATCTTGGGTTTCTGCCCTCTCGAATGATAATGGGGTGACCGGAGGGGAAGTCGATGGCGTTGATCGCAGGGAGTTAAGGGTGGGGTTTCCTCCTATTGATTTGCGAACCCCGGATACTGGAAGCAACGCTTCACACAATAGCCCTCGAATTGCAGTCGCATGTTTACCTTGCGAGGATGAGCTCATAGACACTGCACAGCCTAGGGCGGAGGATGATAAGACACATAAGCTAAGTCTTGAGTCGGCAGAGATTAGCCGTGATTGCTTTTCAACATCGTCACCACCACGCTCTCCATGCGCTTGGGGTTCGACAGCAAGTTGCTCTTTGTCTTGTGGAGAATCGTCAACGATCAACGAAGTGGAGGGGTGTGATGGACTACCGTCGGAATTCGATCCTCTTGGTGGACCGTTTTCTTTTCAGGGTTCGGAAATGGAGGTGGGATGCGAAGCTATAGCGGCTCATTTGAGCGTTAGCAGGTTGAAGCAGAAGCTGGATGATGTTGCGAAAACACCTGCTCTGCAGGGTAGTACGATTCAGTTTCGGGACTTTTTGCAAGGAGGATCAAATATTGAAGCTCTATTTGGCTCGGGATCTCTGTTTCCATCACCTCCTAATAGTATGGAAGGGTTACCTGTTCGAGGTGCAAATGAAGGTTTAGATGTGAGTCTGCTGCATGCAGAGACGCCAGAAATGTTGCAGGCTATTCGAGCTGTGAATATGATCATAGGAGCCGAGTTTGCAGGAGATCACGGTCCTTTTGGGGATTCTCAGAAAGGACCAGTCTCTGTGCATCCTAGAACAGATTTATTTCGTCTGCGCTTCCCGGACAAGGCTCCCGACAAGCTGTATCGCAAGCGTGCCAAAACTTATCCTCCCAGCTACACCTTGTGAGTATCATCCCCAATTTCAAATGTGGCAGGACACGTTAGGTTTTAACGAGATTTCTAGAAATGTAAAAACATATTTGGGACCGCATCTGTTTTCTTGTCAACGGGGTGCTTCATTCGGCTCCCTGTAAAAGCTGAGGACTACTAGTAGGAAAAAAAAAAACTCAGAGCCGTGTTGAACAAATTATCACGGAGGGGCTGAATTTTGGAATATTACATATAGTTCTGACACCTTTAATTGATATGTTTTCCACTCAACAACCACTCTGGATTTACTAATGTGGGTAGTCAACTTAACTTGTGTAAGGGAGGAGAGAACCACCCAATATTAGTTTTACTGAGTAATACGAAACGTTTAATCTAACATGTTATAGTGATCATTTACAGTGTGAAGTGTATAACATAGAGGTTAAGTAACAGATACCGGCTGTATTTGATTTTCTGTAGCAGTATGATCGGGTGGAGCAACTTGAACAGAAGATGGGAAATTTACAACAGGTTCACTTGCAGTTATCGTGGGTGCAAGCATGGTGCCTGCAAGTTTGTCGGTTTAGCATCCGGTGTAGAGCATGGAATGTATCAAAATTTGTGGTGTGGTATTGTTGTTCACTCCAAGCTTTGTCTTTCATTCACTAAGTAAATATATTCGTTCATCATGCAGACGACAGCAAAGAAATATACGAGCTTCAGAACCTTTGGGAGGGAATTCTGCAACAATGCCACTGGGGGCTCCCTTAGAGCTTGATTCTCAAGGTTTACCACCTTCTTTACCACCAACAGATGCGCCTTCAAGACAAGGTGATCAAGACCCTATGGACTCCGATCTTGTTGGGGGTGATGATGATGATGGGGGCCGTCAGCACAACTTAGTGGATGCGGAGGATGGTGAAGCTCGCATGGACCTTACGGACGATCTCCTGCACAAAGTGAGTGGTTACCACCGTGACTTTACCGAGATGCATACGACAATCACTCATGTCAAGCTTTATGAAATGTTGAAATTGCTATTAAGTATATGTTCTGTAAATAGCTATTGTACAGTTTGTAGGATGTATCTGGCGCGGTGCATTTGTTAGGCAATTGGTTAAGATTGCGTCTATGACATTGATTGTATCCTATACCGATTGTGCATTGTTAATTCTTATTTGTTCTGTCAGAATCTCAGGATTTGCCCTAAACAGTTGTTCAACTGTTGTTGGATCAGTTCCTGTGCTAAGAAATTTATTAACGAAAACAACTTTCAGATAGTACGGCAGTCTGAACGCAAAATGCGTATCATTTATGCAGGTCTTTTCATTTCTGAAAGATGTTGATTTATGCCAAGCCGCTAAAGTATGTAGACAATGGCGAGTTGCGAGTGCCCATGAAGATTTTTGGAAGTCATTGAACTTTGAAAGTCGTCAAGTTACTCACCAACAAGGTATTCTATATTTCTGATAGTATAGCCATCATGATATGCTGGTGCCACTGCATCTTAATAATGTTTTACTCATTCTTCATGTGTTGATGTTTGATTGTAGGATTAACAATTTATAAGTGTCGTGATTGAGCCACCTTACAGTATCTTCTCTAGGAGACTGATCAGGAATGCCACCGTGTTCTGGATGGATGCAGTTACGGTGCTGTGTGCTAAATACCCAAAGGCAACAGAATTGAATCTGAAGGGATGCCCTTGTGTTGATGAGGTTGTTGTACAACAAGCAATGCTCTCGCTCCGGTCAGTGGATTCCCCTATCTTCGTGTTTTGTGCTGGCACTATATCCGTCGGTCCTCTTCTAGATAGCAGTCTTCTCAATTTTTTTGGTCGATGGAGCATTTTGCGGCAATTAAAGAGTTAACGTCATAACTTTGTTGAAAATTATTTGAAATGAGATGCTACCATGCGTGTTAACATGTAGGTTCTTGTATTGCAGTAACTTGGAGGTTTTGACGTTGGGGCGAGGATTTTTTAGTGATGGATTTTTCTATCTACTCTCTGGATGTGAGTCTTTGCAAAATTTGAGCATTACTGATGCAACTTTGGGAAGTGGTGGTGCTCAAGAGATTCAACTTAAGCATGAATCACTGCGCTCCTTACAAATTTTGAAATGCCGTGTGCTTCGGATAGCCATAAGGTTGACGTCCTTTCTTCACTTAAATCTGAGATCGCTCAATCTGTTCTCTATTTTCCATTCAGGCAATCCTTTCGGCGCTGTTATGAATTCTGTGGATGATGTATTATAGGAGATAGTTCCCAGTGCGTCGAAGGGTTGAAGGCATGCAGTTCTCGTGGGACATTGGTTAGAGTTAGAGAAGGGTATTATTATGCGCTTTTTGATGTGTTTATTGTATTGGTTCTGTTTTCGGTAGTTGGATACTCTTATTTTCAAGATAGATCACGAAGTTTTGTCCTGGCTCCATTTTGACAATCTTTTACGCAGTATTTAGTATTTCATGTGGGTTCCTTAGCCATGTCGTTATTCTTTTTCTCTAGTATCTAAAACACATGTTTGTTTCCAGGTGTCTACTTTTGGAGACATTATCTCTGAAACGGACAGGGATGGCATCTGCAATGCTTTACTGTCCACGTCTTCTTAAGCTCGATGTATCATCTTGCCATAAACTTTCTGATGCTGGAGTGCGTGCTGCTGCTACGGCTTGTCCGCTTCTTACATACTTGGATATTTCCAACTGCTCCTATGTCAGTGATGAGACTTTGAGGGAGATATCTCTTGCCTGCACTAACCTTCGTAGCTTGGATGCCTCCTACTGCCCCAACATATCGCTCGAGGTTAGTCCAGTTAAAGCTTTGCTGATGTTAATGTCGTCAGCAGCTTTCATGCGCGAGGTTCCAGTTGATGTTCATCTTCTTTTTATTGACGTCCTGACGTGCTCGACTCTTTTTGTTTAAGTCTATTTAAAACGGTGAATAAGTGTTGACTAGCATTTTAACTAAGCTTATTCGTTATTGGTGTGGTAGGGTGTTCGGATGCCTGTGCTTACAGATTTGAAGTTGGTGAATTGCGAGGGTATCAGCTCGTCATCCATGGCTGCGCTTTCATTTTGTGTGATGCTGGAGGTGGGTTCTTTCACGTGTGCTTGTTACGGAAACTGTGTTTATCGATCATTGACGTATGGTATGGATAACATAAATGCAATCCTCTGTCGTTTTTCTGTGCTTTAACATAAAGTCAAAAAATATATGTAACCATTGTTTTTAGGGATGGCTTTGGGTATTGCTGGTCCTTTATGCATGACACTGGAGTTTTGGATTGTCTTAATATAATATTCTATTTATATCCTAGGTACTTGCTATGGACTATTGTTGGCTGTTAACTTCAGTCACGTTGGACTTACCGCGTCTTCGAAGCATCAGTATCGGGCACAATCGCAAGTACTAAATTGATACAAATTCCACTTTGCTCTCTCATTATTTCCTTCATTGGTGGATTCAAATGTTATTTTCTGCACATTATGTTATACCGCGTGGTATATTGAAAGCGATACGGTTTATCCTGTAACGGTAGCGTCTTTAAATGGAATTTGTGCATTTTCATTTTCGTCAAAATCTTTATTAACAGTAAAACATTCACAGCTGGAGTAGACATCACTTGTTTCGCCTGCAGTTTTGGACGAGAAGATGTGCCCCTAATTTGTTTCTTGTCCAGATTTTCTAAATTGGCCTGTCTTGTGGACGTTACACAGATTTGTGGAGCTTACGTTGCGAAGTCCTGCTCTCACGTTGCTGAATCTCAGCCATTGTCCTGCCCTGAGTCGGATTGATATTGCATCCAGCAGTTTCGAGGTACAGCTTTCGTATCTTAATTTTTCGTTCCTAAAATTTTTCACACTTTTGCAATGACATGCTCTGGAGTTCGGTTTAGTCCATTCTTATTGTATTTTTATACCGAACTCTTGTAATGAAACTGTTCTGGATACGTCTCTTTTTGAACAAATACAACAAATGATATTTTGTAGAGGTGAATTCAACCTTGTTATTGTTAATCACACTATCGTATTACTTCTTCTGAGGTTCCTACTTTTTTAAAGTTTCAGAACTTCAAAGTTTCTCTGCTTGTCGCAGAAATTGTGTTTGAAAAATCAAATGGGACTCTCCAGTTTGGCTTTACAATGTCCTTGGCTTCGTGAGGTGGATCTTACCGATTGTGAGTCTTTGAACGACTCAGTATGTGATGTTTTCAGCGACGGAGGCGGGTGTCCAAAGCTCGATTTGCTCACTTTGGATAACTGTGATGTACGCCGTCTTACTGCTTAAACCCTGCAATGTATAGTATAATTGCTATGTTGTTTCGCAAGGTTGGAGAGCTCATTTGTGAAGTGTTAGATCCGAGATTTTAAGTTCTTATGTGAGATCCTTATAAAACGATAATCGAGCAAATAAAAATTAGGAGGAGAAAGTTTCAAGAAGCAAGGACTGCCAGCAATTTATGTCCTCTTACTGAATTGTTCTTACATCTATGTCCCCGTCTAGCGTTATCTTCCAAGGCAAACTTTATTTATTGAGTTTCTGACGCAGGTCAGTCAAGCGTGACTGAATTGTTCATAGTTTTTGTGTGCAACTCTCAATCGGTGCATTCATGAATGCATTCTTGTGTTGTGGCAGGGTCTTGTGAAAGTGAAGCTGATGGCTTCATCCCTGCGTGCTCTTTCACTTGTGGGTTGCCGGAATATGATCTCCCTTGAGCTGTCTTGCCCTATCCTGCAGAGTCTTCAGTTGGATGGCCGCAACCGCCTTGTTGCTGCTTCTTTTTCTCCTGTACATGTCTCCTGAAGCCTTCTGTTTGATATTAATTTGCAGTCACTCATCACAGAAGCCTTTATGCCATCCGGATGTAACTCGCTCAGAAGCTATATTAGGATGATTTTTTGTGGTGCTTTTTCCAACAGTTTTTGGTGTTTTTTGAGCATAAGCACCTAGTATAATCTTGGCTATTTTGGGTTGGATAGTTCTCCTTCTCATGAAAATGAGTTGGGCTGCACATTTCTTTTAATTTCATTTTTATAACAAAGACATGTCTGGAAATGTGTCACTATTCCTGAATAGTTGATTTTGTTGCAGGTAGGATTGGTTTCTTTGAACCTGGGAATATGTCCACATTTGACAACACTAGAAATAGAAGCAGCTCAAATGATTACTCTTGATTTGCGAGGATGTGGTGGCCTCTCTCAAGCCTCCATTCGATGCCCTAACCTGTCATCGTTGGATGCCTCTTACTGCAGGTATGTTTGCATATGATTTTCGTTGTGTTTTAGAAGGCCTCTGCCAGAGGCACTGTTGTGTGCTGTTACTCATGCATTATTTCAGCTTCTGACTGGACCTGTGTTGTATTTGGATTTGTGCAGTCGCCTTGGAGACGACTGCCTGGCTGCAACAACTGCATCATGTTCTGCCATTCAAACTTTGGTCTTGGCTGCGTGCCCAAAAGTTGGGCCGGCTGGGTTATTGGCTCTTAAAAAGCTCCCTCGCCTCACAATGCTGGATCTGTCATACACATTCCTCACGGATTTGTCTCCTGTATTTGAGGCCTGTCCTTACTTGAAGGTATACTATGTTACCTGGATAATCTGTCCTGGCAAGTACAAGTTTGCATATAGTTGTCACGCCACATGGGGAGTACTAGTTTGGGCAATTTTATGTAAATGATATTGACTTATGTCTTATAACGCAAATGGCAGGTATTGCGACTGTCTGCATGCAAATATCTCGGAGACACTGCGCTTAATGCATTGCATGGAGGCAAAGTTTTATCCCAATTGCAGGAGTTGGACATGTCTTATGGAAGTCTGGGCCGCGCTGCTATTGAAGGAGTCTTAGCATTGTGTCCCCATCTAACACAAGTCAGTTTGAACGGTTGTCTTCATGTAACGGACCATTTGTGGAGCCGGCTCATTACCCCTCCCTTCCCCATTGAACTCATGGCTTCAGAAGATACAGGAATGGAGGATGTTAGCTCCTCTGATGTTGTGGAATTTGAGCGAAGTCAAATGGATTCTAATCCTCACCACTTCGACATCCTCTGTGAAGACGTACCGGAGGTTACGTCCCACAAAAAGGAGATGATGGAGGAAGATTGGCAAATCGTAGCTACTCAAGATCACCAAGCACGAGCTTGCAATCTGACTGTCAATCCAATATCTAGCTCAGGACTAGTAGGGTTTTATGGGCCAGAAAATGAACATTCGGCTGTCGAGAATCAGTGGGCCTCTGAATATGGTGGTTCTTTTCCGCAGACCTTAGCGCTGATGACTGGACCAGCTCGTTTACTTCAGACTTTAAATTGTGTCGGCTGCCCTAATATTCAGACTGTAGTTATTCAGCAGGATGCCGCATGCCTTCATCTCACCACACTGAACCTCTCACTCTCCGGTAACATACGGGAGGTTCGCCTCGGTTGTAAGAATCTGACAACCCTTAATTTGAGGTCAGTGCTCTCCCTATTTCCATAAATTCAGTGATAAATGGATATTTCTTTTTCTACCTGGAGTTACATTATGGTCCCTTGATTATTGCAACAGTAAGGGGACTTGACCATCCTAGACCAGTCGAACTTGCTTACTTTGTTGCTTTTTTCATTACCATTTGTTCCCTTATTACACTTCGTTGATCATAATGTTCTTCTAATGTGATCAGCCAATGTTCAGCACTTGTGGTACTCCAGCTCAACTGCCCCCGTCTTATTACGCTTTCCCTCCAGGTATTGTCATGCTTTTGTCACCATTTCATTTTCGTTGGAGTTATCTTTCTAGAATTCTTATTATTTGCAATACTTCCTTTTGTGATAAAATAGGGGAACAATCAATTAACAATACTTTTTTAGTCATAGTATCATTTAGATATCATAAATCTCATTTTTAAGAGGTATGTCCTCTACACAGTCTTGGATTGTGCCTTGAATTATTTCAACTCCCTCTTATTTATGATTCACGTCTCTTTTGCAGTCCTGTGGAATTGCAGCAGAGATGCTTGAGGATGCTCTCCGGGGTTGCAGTTTACTGGAGACCCTTGATGTTCGGCATTGTACCAAGGTGCTTTTTACGCCCTTTATTAACATCATCTTAAGTACTGAAGTCAGTATTTGCATGCTTCGACTATTGAGTTAGGTTCGCAAGCAAAAACTATTTTATCTTGCGAACCTAAAAACTATCTCAATGATTGAAACATACGCTTTTATCTCTGCAGGTGTCTGCGAGCGTCCTGACTCGCATGCGGTGTATCTGCCCAGGGCTTAAACGGTTGTACAGCACTTCATCTGCATGACAGAAGCCTCAAGGGCTCCCCTGTAAGATCAATGAGATTACATCCATTGTAATTTAGCCAACTTGCACCCTCTGAAAAATGCCTAAGGGTTTCACATGACGTTCTTTAATTATACATTTGAGTTCTTTTTTGTGTTCAATATTGTCAATCGGAAATTGTTGAGATCCGAAGAACACTCAGACCTGTATTTTGTGCTATCTGGTCTTGACAATGCAACCAGTTATCTTATTCAGTTGCCTTGTCGCCCCAGTGGTTGGTGGGTTAGAATGAGGGGATTTTATGATTGTTCTCACGGTTACTACTGTCAGTAACCTAGAAAGGCGTAATCTAATTGGCATTCGTGTACTATTTGTCAAATCATACCACTAGATTCTTCTTCAACTCTTCTAAGACGTGAAGCCCTATAGTTGAGAAGCCTACCTCACGTGGAAACTAATAGGCGCACAGGGATTAGATTATTCTGTTTTTTTTTTTTTTTTTTTTTTTTTTTTTTAAATTTCCTTGCAAATATGGGCAGAGGTGAAGCGATTTAATTATTCTGGATGACTGTGACCCATGGATTCTTTTTGAGAATCTCTTGCGATTTGGATCCACATGTGTTCCATACGTATCGTTTCAGTAACATCAATTTGAGCTGATGGGAGACAGATCAAGGTATAATCTCGTTGCAGAACAGGTCTGAAATTCTAACTTAAGTACTTACTGATAATTGTGGGACCTCTTTTGCTTTTCTTGGCGTCTTGCTCTAAATTTCAATTTGAAGGATTTATCAGTAGTTTTGATGGTGGTCAAACTCTACACAATACCAGGTAGTCCAGTTATAATTGTATACCATCAAGCTTAAATCCTTATTCTATTTGGCTAAATTCAAGAACTTTTCTTTAATTTTGCAATTTGGCTTTCTGAATTTAAGGAATGGATCAATATACGGTTTAAAACAGTTTCTCTACTTCAAACGTGTTAAAAAAAATTCATGTTCATGCCATATCTCATGTATGCACAATCAAAATCTTGAATAATGTTTAAAGAAAGATGTAGATGTTTTAACGTTATTAAAATTGACAATTATGATAAACTTGTGAAATTTAATTCCTTGTTTAAGTGGGTAGCATTAAAATTTGAATTATAATATTCAATGATTTGAACATGTGGCTCTTTTTTATTAAATGCATTTTACCTTCAATGTTTTAATGTTTGTTTTTTGACCTAAGTTTAGAAAATTTAAAATAAAACATATGTCTTAATAAGATATATTTTTAATAATATATTGTTAACAATAATAATAGATTTTATTACATATTACACAAGTAGACCAATAAAATGTAAACTAATCTATTGTATCACTAATTCAATGTGGCTTGGCACCCAATGCCACATACCATGACAATTCTCTTAACAATAATTATAGCCATCCATTTTTGGCTATAAAACCTTAAGACTATGAAATTCAAATAGTGTATTTTAATAATAAACTAAAATTTGATACTTTGATGCTATTCTTTGATACTTTGTTACTATTTCATTTGTCAATTCAATTCCATAAGATATAAATAATTAAAAATAACTACCAATCATATGTAATAAAATAGAAATAAAAAAGTCACCTTGTAATAGCATGGTTTGTAATTCTATCAAAATACAAAATAAAGTTATACTAATATTTTATACAAGAAAAAAAAAAAAAAAAAAAACCTATAATCAAAAAAATATTTTATTATTCATATTAGTATATGTATTTATATCTAAGTCATCATATATTTTTTTAAATATTTGTTAAATCTAAAATAATATGACAAACAAAATTTTATGCAATATTTTTAACTTCATCTACTTTTCATCTTGTCAATAATATTAATTACTTTGAAATCTAATAAGGTCAACTATTTTAGAGATATGATGGCCATTGAAAATATTTCCAAGTAAGTTCATTCTTTTTTTGCTTGTAAAACACCTTAATAGAAGCTTTTCTTATTATACATACAAATTCTATGTGTAATGCATCAAATTTTAAAATTAACTATCATTTGAAGTGCACATAGTTCTACAATTTATTGATAGGCTTGATTATCTTCTTAATTTATTTTTCAAATTTATCTCATATTTTTAATTCATTATATATATATATATATATATATATATATATATATATGATAACTTAAAAATCTATTTGATCTAATTTAAAAAATATTAATTTTATATATATCAAATTATGAATTAAAATAATAATTAAAATAAAACTTTAAACTTTTTAATAATATATATATATATATATATAATATACTTAAATAGCTTTATTATACTTATACTATCACAAATATCTACTTAGAAAAGATTTTAGAAGGTTCTAAAAGATTCTAGAAGATTTTAGAAGATTCTAAAAGATTCTTGATAGTTCTAAAAGGTTCTTGAGGTCACTTTATATTGAAGCAATAAGAAAACTGCTTAAGAAGCAACTTAGGATGACTTGAGGACAAAGTCTTCTAAAAGAAGCTATTTAAAAATTTCCTAATTCCTACTGTATATAGGTGTTAAAGTTGAGGAGCTCCTTAATTTTGACAACAAATATCTTGTGGTCTAGTTTGGTTTTTCTAGTCTTGTTTTTGTTCTTATATTTAATTGCCTTGGAATACGACTAATATATTATATTATTTTTTTTATAATCTTACATATTTCTTTGACCTTGTCTATGATAGTTTGTTGAGATCAACAAAACTCAATATCAATGTCGTACTGTAATTCCTTATAGTATATAAAAACTAGTTACAACACATAATATATTTATAAGTTTTAATGTGTATTAGAATGGTTAGTAAAGTATTTAAAAGAGTTAATATAAGAAGCTTTATTTTAGTTTTTTTTAATTTATTTGATTATGGCATTTAAATTACATAAGACCTAAATGTTTAATATGAAACCTTGAGAGGAGATTGAGGGCCAAAGATGAAGAACTAAACTACTAAGAGGCTTACTTGGAAAGATGAAGGCAAAAAATAGATGAATGAAGGCAAGGATTGAAGTTCTTTATTCCTATTGGTCAATGGTCATGCCCAATAGGCTTTAAGGAGGCTATCTATGAGGAGAATAAGGATTTTGATAACTTTAGAAAAGGCATTTGAAGATCAAAGACTAGGATTAGAAAACTTATTTTTTGTACTACAATTTTGATATAAAAATCAAGGGATTTGGAATTGTTATGAGGAAAGATTAGGCGCTTGAAGTTAAGGTATACAAATTGTACGTACTATCATTCTTTTGAGGATATAAGAAGTTGTACGAGAGCTTTTGGAGATCAAGAGGTGCGGCAGGAGAGGTGATTTTAAGATCTATATCTAATATGGAAGAATTACTATATTTGAAGTTTTAAAGAAGGAGATGTGAGGAGTCAAAGATAGCAAATTGAAATCTAAGGTAATAAATAGACTACTTTATTGATAGTGATGGTTTTTGCCATATCTTGAGTTTTTGGAAAAATTTTATCTAAAAATTTCTAAGAAGATATATTATTATATTAAAAAGATATATATTAAAATTTCATAATATTTAAACTTTTAATTTGTGAGATATAAAGAATTTAGTATGTAGGTATTTGTAAACAAGGGTTTGAAGCTACTATTAGGATTTTGGTAATAACTAAAGATTGATAACAAATTGACAATTGAAATTTGTTATAGTAGTTATTAAAAGTATATTAGTAGTTCATGTAAATTTTGAGTGGATTTGGACAGTTGGATTAAAAGTTATGGTTTACTAAAATTTAGAAAAAATTTCTTTTCTATGGATGAATGAGGATTTTAGAGTATTTTGTTATTTGTTGATTGTTTTGAGGGATAAGACTTATGTATTAGGTGTAATAGCCCTATAAAGAAGTCTTTTATATAAATTTGAGGATTTTATTATTTTAGATCTTGGTTGAGTAATTAGTGGCAGCTAGAAGCTATGCGCTTTCTTGAGGCAAATTCTCTCTACTACAACATCAAATCTTGGTTTTTTAAAATAAAAAGCAAGTTATCCCTCTTCTTAAAAATACTATATCATTTTAAAGATTGTAGATTATTTTCTTCTAAATTGATATTATTTTAATTTTTTGTATTTATTTATTTTATTTTATTTTTATGGTAGCAAGTAAAGAATTTAATATGGCAGATTTTAAAAAATCTTAAATCAGATTCAATTATAAATACTCTTTAAACATTGAAAGTTGAGACAAAGACCTTATTTAAGCAAAATAAAGAATTTTATATGACCATATATAATAATCAAAGTACAGAATTATTTTAGCCATTATTACAAGTCATGCAAGGAATTCCATCACTAAGGTCTATTTTACTAGAAGATATATGTATTCAAGATGGCAATTCAATATTAACAGCAAAAGATCTAAGAATTAGCCTCCTAATAAAGTTTGATGGAGGTAGATGTCGTGTTGTGGTTCAACTACTATGTGAAAATAATGTACATATATATTTAACGTGTAATTTATTAGGTAGCTAAATAAAAGCCATATTAGTAGATTTTAGTTGGTTACAAAATACAATTAGATTACTATTTTGAAGAGAATTTGTTTAAAAGGGCTACTGTTAAAGATTACACAATCTTATTTTATTTTTTGATAGTAAATTTTGAAATTGATTTTATATTAATAATAATTTTTATATTTTTTGAGTCACCTTTGTTATACATTGGTGATCCTTGAAATCTTATTTTATTTCTTTTATTTGGTATTTAGGACATATATTATATAAATTTTATCAAAAAAAAGATATATATATATATTTTTTTTAGTAACAAAAAGAGTAGTTAGGCCATCCATATGGATATATAAAATGGATGATAGAAATCTCTATTCCTATTGGCCAAAAGTCATATCCAATGGACTTCAAGGAGGTTGTCTAAGGCCTTATTAGAAATTATGATTTTTTTAAAAAAGAATTTAAACATTAAAAGTTAGAATCAAAAAGTTTAGATTTTTTGCTATGGTTTTGATAGAAAAATTGAATGATTTGGAGTTTTTATGAAGGAGATATAGGCACTCAAAGCCAAGGTATCAAATTTGTATCTATTATCACTTTTTAGAATGTAACTCACATGTATAATAAGCAATAAAATATTGGTGATTAGAATTGAAGAGAATACTTTCTAGACTTTACTTTATATATATAGCTTGATAAATTTTAAGTTAGAATGAAGGAAATATTGGGAGTTGAAGTCAACATTTGCAATCTAAAGGCAATAACTAACCCATTTTATTAGTGGTTGTATTTTGAGCTATATCTTAAGCAATTTGCTAAGATTTTGATTTGAAAAATTTAAAAGTATATATTTTTATATTACAAAGCTACATATAAATTTTTTATAATATTAAGATTTTAGATTTTTGAGATATGAAGAAAATAGTGCTCAGATGTCTATAAACTAGGATTTTAAGCACTTATTAGGATTTTTGAGATATTAGACAATTGAAAGCAAATATAAAATTGATTTTTCTAGTAATGAAGCTTAAGGATATAAGCTAAACTATGAAAAAAATTGAAAAAAATTAAATAGTTGGATCAAAAGTTATTGGATGCTAAAATTCAAGAACAAATCAATCTTTTGTGAATGAATAAAGTATTAAACAATATTGTTATAATTTGAGCATTTTATGCAAATTAAAAGGATTTTTAGAATCCAAGACTTTATAGAGGTGAAAAATGGATATATAAAGCTATGATAATATTTTTGATATAAAGATGAGGTTTTAAAAAGAGATTATAGATTTTTTTGAAGTTATTGAGAATCTAACTTATCAATAATTGGTTAGTTATAATTTGATATAAAAAAGGTGTTAAAGATTTTTTAGATGCCATAGGAAATTTTTATGTACAAATTTATTTAAATATAAGAGATTTTTTTTAATATAATATATTTTTTTAATATTATTAGATTTAATTTTCTTTTTTATTAAAAACAAATAATTTATTAGAGCTTGGCCAATGAATTATAGGTAAATTTTCTATAGTTAGATATTCAATATATTCTTAGATTAAAAATCACGCCATATAACATTAGTCAAAATTTCATGGCTTTGTAAATCAAGTGCAACTTATTATTTTATTCTAACCTCAATAATATTAAACTTAAATATCATGTATTAATTTGGTTGAAATATCATATATTAATTTGGTTCAAAGATTAGAAAAGAATATGAAATATATACTATAAAATATATTTAAGATAGATAAAATACCAAATAATCCTATGGATATATTAAATATGCTAAAAGTATATTTTTATAAAAAATATGATACTAAAAGATATACTTGGTATATCTTTTGATGAATATAAAAGTTAAAGGATGAAAATTATTTATTAGGATAGCAGCCACCACCTATAAATAATGAGTGTTGGAAATGAGAGATATCTTACTTCACACTTTTTTTTGTATATAATCTTATTGATGCTAAGTGTTGTGGCTTCTAATTTCTCTTTCTTCTATATGTTATGGATCCACTGACATTAGCTTATGAATTTTAAAATTCAATAAAATCTTTGTTGCTATGTAGAATAAATCATGTTATTATTACTAATGTTAGAATTTATAAACTTCTAATTTTTAGATTCAAATCTAGATCTAGATCTTGGTTTGCTCTTACTCGTTGTTAAGTACATTTTGGATTTGGGATTTCATTTATATCTTAAAGTAATGTTATAAAATACTAGTATTGTATTTTCTTGCTGAATTAGATCTTGGTAGACTAACTTTGTAGTTTTATGTGTTAAAAAAGCTTAAGGTGCTTAAAAGATCTCTTATGATACTTAGAGGTGATTTGTGAGCATAAAAGTCATATAAGAGTGGAAAATCTGATTTGAGATATTTATATAATTCATAGGACTTGTGAATTTGAGTCCTAGAAGTGAATTTGAGAGTATTTTGAAAGTGAAAGTACTAATTTATTTATAAAGAAGGCATTTTGAGATTATAAGGCAGCAACACCTTCTTGTTGATTTTGAAAGTTTTAGAACTACTTCTTTTAATCTTTTTTGATATATCTCTCTTTTAAACATGGCTCCAAATAAGAGTGAAGGCTTAAAAGCAATTGAAAAGTTTAGAAGTAAGAATTTCTACTATTTGAAGATAAAAATAGAACTTTTATTAGCTTTTTTAGATTGTTAAAATATTATAGATAAAAGTGAAGAGCTTCTAAACATGCATGCTGATATGAAGGAGAAAAAGGAGTATATACATCATAAAAAGAAGGCTTTTGGATTGATTGCAATCAATATTGATGAAGCCAACTTTTCCCACATTATCTCTTGCAAAGAACTAGTGGAAGTATGGAAGATTTTTTGCAACATCAATGAGAGCAAGAGCTTATTCAACATCATTTACATAAAGATGAAGTTCTTCACTTCCAAGATGGAAGAAGGTGAAGACATCATGGCTCACATCAACAAGATGAAGGTACTTGCAAATTAGATTGGAATTGTAGACAAGTCCTTAAAAGATGTAGATGTTGTCATGATTCTATTCATGAGCTTATTAAAATCTTACAACTATCTCATTGTAGCTTTGAAATCCATTAAATTAAATGAACTTATAATGGAATATGTGATGGCAAGACTTGCCCATGAAGTCACCAAGAAGAAAGAAAACAAGCCTCAAAATGAAGATTCAGCAATCTATTCACTACAAGGTAAGAACAACTATTCAAATCAATGAGGTAGAATCAAAACTTACTTTATTTGTAGCAAAATAGGATATTTTGTTCAAAAAGATGGAGAGGAAAAATACAAATAGTATGCAAGATGAATTTGGAAGATAAGATTATGCATTCATGGCAATAAATGAGACCTCTATAGTTGCTATAGTAAGATGGATTGTGGATTCATCTTGTTCCAAGCATATGACACCTTATAAGTATTTATTTAATATTTATGAGGCTATTCTAGCATCAAATGTGGTCTTTGCAGATAGTAGTACATATGTAGCCATTGAAATTAGCTCTATTATGGTAGAGATGGTTGTAAATAGAAGAACCAATAGGATCAATATTTTAATAAAATATTGATATAAAAAATAATAAGAATTATTAGATGATTTATTTAAATATTTATATCTTATACCAAAGGAAGAAGAGGGAATATATGATCAATAATAGATAACTTTCTTAAAACCTAAGCGGATTTATTTTTAAGCTACAATTATGCCAATTTCAATGGATTTTTTGATTTTTCTATTAGATTTGTATAACAATAGCTATGGATCTTCTTGCCCTTGACAATAAACAACTTATTAATAATATTTAAGATGATCTTAGTAAATTTAAGTTTGAAGATAATTTCTTTTATTTTGAAGACCAGATGTTTATATATTCTAAAAAGATCAACATACCTTTGTATTTTATAAGCATGCCATGATTTTTCTATTATTAGATATTTTGGATTTAATAAGATATTAAAATTACTTTTTAAAGATTTTTGGTGGTCTTAGATCTAAAAGACCATCAAGGAATTTTTACTTTCATACAATATATATTCTAAATCAAAGAATCCTTGATATTGCACATATAGACTTCTTCAACCACTAATTATTCTAAGACAATCTTAATCTTCTATTTTCATGGACTTTTTACAAATCTTCTACCATCTAATTTTTTTGATACCATACTTATAATTGTCAATTGATTTATTAAGATGATATATTTTATTTTTTGTAAATAGACAATCACAAATAAAAAATTGGCCAATTTTTTTATTGATAATATCTATTAATATCATAGATTATCAGATGGTATAATATCAAATTAAGAATTATAATTTATATCAAAGTTTTAAAAATCATTATTTGAGATCTTTTGAATAGATATTAAATTATCTTTAACAATCCACTTATAAATTGATGGTCAAACAGAGCAAGTCAATTAAATTTTGGAACATTATTTGAGGTGTACCATTATCTATAAACAAGATAACTAAACTTTTTACTTATGACTTATCAAATTTGCCTCTAATAATACTACTTATGCTTCTACTTAATAAATGCCTTTCTATGACAATTATAGATACTATTCAAAGCTAGATATGTATATATATATATATATATATATATATATATGGTATATCCCATTAGCATACATGTATATGTGTATATGTCTCGATAAATGATATTTCTCCATCCAATGTTCCTACTGCCATTTATCATACCATCTTTTGTTGTATTAGCTATATTATTCTTCTCTTGTTGTGCTATACAATCATAAATTTATATATATTTCTTGAGCATGTTGATAGTTGTACAAATAGTATATTATCCTCTGAATGTAGCTATATTGAGCGTGAAATTTTGCCTAAGAAGGAATTTCATGTCATATTATAGAATGTGGATACTTCTCTTATATATGATAAGATTTCTAGGACTACTTAGAATGATGATATATCCATTACAGAGTTTGAAGAGGTTCTTCATTATATTCTTGATATGAGAGAAGGTGCCTTTAGGAATGTTGTCATGTAATAATATGGCCATTAGATGAAAGAGAAAAGGAAAAATTATAATATACAAAAGCTCAAATGGAAATATTTTAATAAATTATCTTAGAATTATAGATAATAAACAAGAAAATAGAAAAAAGTTAAAAGAACTAATGTTGTCTTTTATAAAAGAGGCTTCTATTTACTTTATATGGCTATAAATAAGGCAAAATAAAATATATTAAAAAATAAATAATATAAGCATCTTAATAGATTCTAAAAATTTTTATCTTAAAGTTCATAGAGTTGATACACAGAGAGGGCCGGTTGTGAGCTTGGATCAGAATCAGATCCTGTGGTACAAAACTACATGCCTATAGTAGATTGAGGGGGTCTTTTGTAGATTGGAGAATTGGATTAGTGAGCAAACTTAAAGAAGTGTATTTCAATATTGATTTTGAATAATTTGGAGAGAAATTGACTTTGTAAGAGCTTTGCAAAGTTAAGGTTGTATCTAGTGACTTTGGATTTTGTGAAGTAAAGAGGGATTTACAAATTTGAGTATTCCATGAGTTTAATCACAAATCTATAGGTGAATATTTGAAGACTTGTGATTGTAATTATAAATAATATATTTTGTGAATTTGACTTAGATCAAATAATTTAATTGGAAGTTATTGAAATTCAAGTAGATTGACGTCTCGGAAGTTGGGATTTGAAGGTCAATGAAGGTTTCTTAGATATTTAGCAATTTGTCAATTGAATTGAAGTGAGAATTTTTTGTATAGATAGTAAACAAAATTTCCTATTTGTATATGAATTTTGAAAGCAATTAAATGGTGCAAAGAGAAGATATTCATGCTAGAAATTTGACATTAGGATTGGAGAAGGAAGACAACCTACACTTGAATAGAAATTCAAGCATAACTTTTGTTAGAAAAATTAGATCTCTTTCAAAATTTTTGTGTATTTTTTAAACTTAATTGTTGAAAAATGTACAAAATTTAGGCTAAGATCAATAGTTAGATTATTAGCTATTGTAGTTTCAATCTACTATAGGATTTGATGAGGACTTGATAGAATTCGGTTAGGATTTGATTAAGATTTGAATAGGCTTTGATTAAGATTTGACTAGGATTTGTTTAAGATGTGATTAAGATTGTTAGGATTCAACCAAGATTTGACTAGGATTTGATTAGGATCTATTTAAGATTTGACTAGGATTATTAGGATTTAATTAGGATTTGACTAGAATTTGACTAGGATTTGGTTAAGATTTGATTAGGATTTGATTAAGATTTGATTAGGATTTGATTAGGATTTCACTAGAATTTGATTAAATTTTGATTATAATTTTTATTTTTAATATTTTAATATTTTTTTGAATTTATATTAATATTTTTTTAAGATTTTTTGTATATTTGTTTATAACTAATTATAAAATCTAATTAATTTTTTTAATAATTAAAGCATATTTATTAGTATTAATTATAAGATTTACATAATTCTATTAGAGGTGTTAGGACTTGTTATTATTATTTTATTTTTATCTTCTACAACCAGGTGCCAAGTGTATTCTCAAGCAAGACTTTATAACATACGATAATGTGATTTTAATTATAACAGCTAATTATAACAAGCTTTAAGTGTAATATTGTTAAGAGATACCTTAATCATATAGTTGTATAGAATAGCATCTATAATAATATCTTTGACCTCTATATGTATGACAATGCAGATATGATAAAAGATTATGCTATAAAGGATGTATTATCTTTGAAGGAACTATACTTTAAAGCTAGAGAGACATTTGAGTCTATAGATTGTAATCTTTTGATAGACAAGTCCTTAACTCTATCTCAAATGTCTATAATTGCCTTTAGGCATTTTCTATCCACAGTCTATATAGTTGATGGGAAGACTATTAAATATGAGCTTCTAATTATTAAAGATCCTATGTTTGAGAAGACTATTAGACAAGGTCTAATAGGAAGTAGATATCAAATATTTAATATTATGGAAGAGAGGAACTATGATGTACAATCTACAGATGTAGTGTCTTTGTATTTTTATGTGATGATAAACAGGCATTATCCATATATTACTAAGATATTAGACACTTCTACAGGTACATAGAGTTGTGATGACATAAGAGTATTAGAGTCTATTATATATGAAGACAAGATAGGAGTATATGAAGTCACAATAATTAGTCAGTCTATAGATAAGATAATACCACATAAGAAATAAGATGGAACACTAAATTGGAACTATAACAAGGTATTTGTGTGTTGGAGTGATAGCATTAGTCTTAATCTTTTAGAGAGATATGATAGTATGTATAAGATATATAGAAGCTATGTATACAATATAAATATGGAACCTATATTCAAAAGATACTTAGAACCTATTATGAAATAAAAGATGAATCAAGATGTTTACAAAGACTCATCTAGTAACCTATACAATATTACATTGAAAGAGTGTTTGAAACTCCTCATGAATTCCTAAGTGAAAAGATAGAGCAACTATCTTTTAAAAAGAAAAGTATACTATATAATGATATGAAATCATGTGATAAATTTATTAATAGATAAATAAATAAATAAATAAATATATATATATATATATATATATATATATATAGTATTTATGAATAAAGGATTATGGCTCCTAAAAAGGGATATTAAAGAGGAGGACCTCAAGATCAAGTCTCCTATAATCATAGCTATTTTCATATACACTTATATTAGAGAATATATATATATAATAATTTCATATCCAAGATTAAGTTTAAGTATGGTATAAATACAAATAATCTATTCTTAAAATCTAAAGATTTAAATAAAATAAGTAATTTTGTATTTGGAAACAATCTTGGACAGATCAAGATAGAATTACTTGATAATTCTAGAAGTATCTATGTAGGTAAGAAGATATATGCTAATTATATTATAAATAGTGATATTAAAATAATTATAAAATTTAGATTCAAAAGAGTATGTAGTTTTAATAAGTATATTCCTAAAGATGATAAAAAAATATATAGCAAGTCTAATTATAGATAATAATTATAAAGATCTATCTAATATATGAGATATCTTGTCTTTTGCCTATTTTATAAATATGTTGAGGGAGATGTTAAGAGGTAATCAAATATATATACTAAGCAGTCAAATAAAGAAGAGCTTTAGAGGTACCACTAGTATAGAAGCCTTTAATATAAGAAGCAAATATATCATAAGAGTGTTTCCTTCAGATAATAATACTAATATATATGATCTACTATGGTTGCTTCCTATACTTGTACTTTATGTACTTATGTAGAAAATAAGTATCCTTCATTATGAGATAAGTTGTATGAACTTTAAGTACAAAGTCAGAGTTGTATATCTCAATAGGTTTCCATCTTTTAGCTCATCTTCACATACTACTACCTTTATGCTTATAAACTTTTCAAAATATTTAATCCTCTTGACAGACATCTCTATGTTATCTTTTAACTTTATTAGATTCTTTAGTCTCCCTATATCTTCTTTTTTAGTATGATCTAAAGATGCATCTATGCTTCTAAAGAAACTATCATATACACTATATTTTTTTTTATTAACCTTTTTATTTGAAAGATATTTAAGGGTAGAATAATCACCTTTATTGGGATATTTTTATTTCTTCTTTATTTTTATATCTTTACCAACTAAATAATCAAGCATGACATAATACTTATTAGAATTATCAAGCTTAGGCTTAGGCTTAAGCTCATCCTCAAATTCAACTTACTGTATTTATGTAGACATATCATCTTTTTTTATTTTTAATAGTTTCTTTTGATATTCTTTAGTAGCTTTAGCACCATTAATCTTGCATACTTCAACTTGTCTAGCCATCTCCTTCTCAAACCTTTCTTTTTATTCTTCCTCAATCATAGCACTTATTATCTTCATAAAGTCCATAGAACTATATGTTTTTATTTTTATTGGCTTTATATCTTTTATATTTGATAATACTTCTGATGAGGTTGATGGATCATGAAAAGTATCTATTGTACTCTCAAGTTGTTTGTTTGATCCTATATATGTATCTGTCTTCTCAAAGATTATTCCATATTTATTTTTTGACTTATAAGGAGGTCTATAGTTAACATGTCTTTTACAATATATAGAATTGGATTTTTTTTTATTTCTATAAGGAGTGTCTCTTAAAGAATAATATAGTATTGTATTTTGACAATAATTAACCTCATCATCCTTCTAATTCTTAGCTAATATGGAAACATTATAATTTGAATGATAACTATAGTAGTCATTGGGAGATTTAACTTTACAAGTACAAGAAGCACCTTTAAGGGGACCAATTATCAAGGTAACTTTATAGATATCAGATGATTTAGATGTATTATTTGTTGTATCTGGAACATTATTTATAAATATTGAAGGTATATTTAAAACTTTAGTAATATTAAAAGAATACAATTCAGTATACCTAGAAGCTATATTAGACTTGATGGCTTTAAACCTCTTCTCTATATATATAGATATTCTAAATCTCTCCTTATTAAGAATACTACCTACTAATTTGAGGAGCTTTAGTAGTATGTCATCTATATTGCCTATAAGACACTTAGAATTGGTCATCAATTCCATCTTCTCATAGCACAATAAGAAAAGAACTATACAACTAATATAACAAGAAATGGTATGATAGGTGGCAATAGGAATATTGGATGGAGAAATATCATTTATTGTATATCTTTTAAATCAAACAATCCATTAATTGAAAAATTTGCTATTTGATTGGTATAGCTATGTTTAGCTATAAAATTCTAATTGGAAGAAGCTTAAAAATAATATAGGACAATAATAAATAGATTCTAAAAAAAAACAACCTATCTTTGATGTAGGTGATAAAATATGGTTCTTTTGATGTAATATTAAAATCAATTGATCTTGCAAAAGATTAGACTATCAAAGATTAAGGCCATTTTTTATTCAAAAATAAATTAACCATATTCTTTATAATTTGAAATTATCAACATTTATGAAGATATATCATGTTTCTTATGCTTTTCTTTTAAAATCTAAGAATCAAGCATATTATGAAGAATACAAGCACCACCCTCTTATATTAAAATTAATAATCATGAAAAATTTAAGGTGGAAGAAATGCTTAATTTAAGGATAAGATGAGGATAACTAGAATACTTTGTGTATTAGCATGGCTATATTATTAGTGATTGTATATGGAAGCTAATTCATAACTTAGTCAATACATCTCAAAAGATACAAAAATTTCATTGACAACAATCATTCAAACTCAAAGTGGTAATAAGTGTGCCAACTACCTAGTAATATTACAATATCATATAAATTAGAAAACTTGAATATGACGCTTTTTTAAACTTTTGGATTCTTTATAGATAGAAAAAAAAAAAATTATGAAAATTTTAAGATTAGTATCTAAATATGATATAAATAGTATATTTAGTATCATTTTATTCTATTTAATATTTATGATTAATTTTTGCTTAGTATATCAAATTTAGGATTTAGGATTTAGGATTTGATAACTAAAAAAATAATACCTTGTAAGTTGAGCCATCTCAACTAAGTAATTCATGCCATTGATCTTGACAAGAAGAACTACTCTAATCACAAAGGCATTAAAAAATATCTAATAGCCGGACAATAGTAATTGTCATTGAAATCAAACTTGCCCATGAAGATCATCAAGAAGTTGTATTTGAAGGTTGTTTTTACAATGAAAACACACAAGTGTAAGCTTAGTCCCAAGTAAAAGGCATTAATCATTATTATTGGTTGCAAGGATTAATAAGACTTTTAACTCAAGAAAGACAATTGAAGTATGTTGTGGAAACTATGAAACTTATCTTTGATTTTCTTCATCTTTAAACAATGTTGGCTTTATTGCTCTTTGAAGAATTCAAAGCTAGAAGGAGAAGTGATGTCATGAATATCAATCTAAGAAAGATTTAAGAAGATTCTTGAGATTGCTTTATACTGAAGCAACAAAGAAGTCACTTATGAAGTAGCTTAGGATGACTTGAAAGCGAAGTCTTCCACAAGAAGCTATTTGGAAGCTTCCTAATTTCTAGTATATATAGGTGTCAAGGCTAAGAGGCTCCTCAATCTCAACAATGCATGTCTTATGGTCTTGTTTTTGTTCTTGTATTGTATTGCCTTATAATACAATTAATATATTTAATTATTTTGTTATATTCTTATATAGTTCCTTGACCTTGTCTATGATATATGTATTAAATTTAATTATTTTTATTCATATATGATTATTTTCAAGATTATT
Source organism: Physcomitrellopsis africana (assembly GCA_036785485.1). Lineage (NCBI taxonomy): Eukaryota > Viridiplantae > Streptophyta > Bryopsida > Funariales > Funariaceae > Physcomitrellopsis > Physcomitrellopsis africana. The sequence goes on along the minus strand of JAWRVF010000476.1, from coordinate 105,962 downwards.
TTTTACTAAATAATTTTATATATTTTATATTAAATTTTTATAAAATATTTTTAATAAGATTAAATAATGAAATTTAATTAATTCAATAATATTTAAATTTAATTAGATATTATTGAATTAATTATACCATCTTCCATAAAAATTCAATCAGATAATTAGCTAAATAATTATTTAAAATATTATTTAATACTCAAAAATATTATAAAAAATACTAGAATTTAGATTTTTTTAGAAAATATATTGATTTATATTTTATTTTTATTTTTTATATGATCTATTTTTACTTTGATTTATTTTATATATCTATTATAAACAAATAATATGTAAATTTTTTATTATATATATAAAAATAAATAATTCATCATATAAAAATATATACTAAGATTAATATATATATATATATATATATATATATATATATATTAGATTTTATATTTATAATATTATAATTTTGGCTTAAATGAGTAATAATTTTTTTAATAGTTAATCCATTTCTTTATCATAAGCATCCATAATATATGAGCTATATTATCAAATGTAAGAATAATATGCAAAGAATTGAAATCTTAACCCTAAAAGTTGCAACAACTTTTATTATAAGGATTATCACTAGATTATAACCATTATCAAGTTTAGAGCTTTAAGAATTCAAGCACTTACAATGATTATTTATAAAATTGTGATTAAATAGTAGCATAATATATTTAAACAAAAATCTTAAGGTTCTTTGGCGAGCTTCCAAAAAAGTCTAAGCATTAAGTATTTAGAAGCTACATACATAGAACTAAGATAGATTGTTAATTGAGAGCAAGTAGATGTTGGTTTCTTAAGGGATATTTAAAAAGTAATAACAAAATGATCAAAGAATAGGATATAATATTATATTATCATTTTTGGCAACTAAATTTTAAGTTATGGTTAGAAAGGATCTAATATAAAATATACGTATGATACTAAAGTTGATTAGTAAGATCTAAGATAAAGTAAAAATGGCTTCACTTTTAACATCAAAGCAATAAATTTTGGTGTTATAAGGCCTTATTAAAGAAGTTTTGGTAGTGAGTTTAATACAATTCAATTATTTGAAAGAAAGCAAGAAATATTGAACCTACATTAAGTATAGGTGAGATGTTGCAATATAAAATAAAAATAAGAGGTCATTAGAATAAAAATAACAAGAAAAAAACTTATAATTGACCTAAGTAAAAAGAGGATTTATATAAGACTTTATTCTTAAATAATTCTTTTAAAAATATATTAATTCAATAAAAATTAAAAATAAAATTAATCTCTATATTTTTTTATCAAACAATTAAATCAGATGAAATATAGAGTATAATAGAAAAAACCAAAAATAGAAGTAAATTGTACAATGACAAGTATTGTGTAAGAATTGAAGAATTGAGAGTTCTTATAAAAATTAAAAAAATAAAAATAAAAATTTAAAATATGTAATATATAGAATATAATATTTAGATATTTAAAAAATCTATTATTCTAAATTCTACTTAATTTTTCTTTAAATTAATATTCAAAAGACTTAAAAATAATAAAAATAATAATAAAATTTAATTAAAATAGACAATGAATAACCAAAGAAATAAATAGATTCTTAAAAAAATAGATAGTGACAAGGTATTAAAAGAGATTGAGCATTAGTATGATATAAATTGTTTAGTGAAGAATAAAAAAATATTAAGAAATCAAAATATATTCTTTGAATATGTACAATTGGTTTTTTTAGATTTTAAATAGCATAAGAACATTAAAAGGCTAAGATCTATCCTAAAGCACAATATTATAATTATATATATATATTTTTTAAAGCAACAATCTTTAGTAAAATAATTACAAATTTTTAAGATAAAGTAAGATGTAAAATAAAATTTACTTCTATTATTTTAATTGATTTTTTGATAATAATAAATATATATTATATCAATCATTAAATATTTGATTAAAATAATTTTATTATAAGTTTTTATTTTAGTATTTTTAATAATTAATTATTAATTTAAAAAATTAAAAACTATATAAGAATTCCATTAATTTTTAATATTATTAAAATTCATTAAATCTAGATTTATAAGATATTAATAAATATAAGTATTTATATGACTTTTAATATTATTAAAAGTTATTAAGTATTTATTAATATCTTATAATTTTATTAATTTCAAAATGATCCAATTCTAATTATTAAAAAATATAATATGTCTTTAATTTAATTTTATTGATTTTAAAATTTTAAATATTAATTCAAATCTAAATAATCTTATTTCTAAAATAAAACTATAAATTCTTAAATATATATATGAATACAAAATTCTAATCAATCTTAAGATTATTTTTTATTTAATTCTTATATTAGGGATATATACTTTGGAGGTTCATAAAACCTTCTAGAACATTCTAGAGGTTCTTGAGTTAGTGAAAGTTAATTGAGAAGCTTTTTTGTTGGTGAAAGTAGCTCAAGAAGCTTTGTAGTTAGTGGAAGGAGCTCAAGAAGCTTCATAATTAGTGGAAGAAGCTCAAAAGGCTTCAAAGTTGGTAGAAGGAGTTGAAAAAGCTTCCCAATTGATAGAATCTCTTCAAGAAGCTTCTTAGTTTGATAGAAGCTACTCAAGAAGCATCCTAGATAGGAATATATATGGGAGTCAAGGCTGAAGAGTTCTTTAGTCTCAACAATGCATCTTTTGGAGTTTCTAGCTTACCTTTCTTAGTGTTGTTTGTGTACTCATCTAATTAATTCAAGTTCTTGTTAGTTTCTTTTTGAAACCTAATTCTAGTTCAAATTTCTTGCTTTATATTTTTGTATCCTTGATAATTTGTTAAGATTGCTTTCATCTTAAATATTAGAATTGGATCCTTCTTGTTAGAAAGTGGATTACCCTTCTTTTTGAAGATATACTAGCGCTTTAGAAGTTACAAATTACTTTCTTCTAAATTGATATTTTTTTCATTATAATATTAGAGCTTTATCTCTCTTGTGAGAAAATAAAACATCCCTCTTTTTGAAGGTCTTAAAGTATTTTAGAGGTTACAGATTATCCCCCTCTAAACTAATATTGTCTTCTTATAGATTCATTTCTTCTTATAGATTCTTTTAGAATGGCTGGAGGTCAAGATATTAATATGATCAAATCTTTTAAGTCCAAATTATACACTATTATAAGTATTCTTACTATATTATCTACTAGAATTGTGAAAATTGAAGGGATTATTGCAAAACTTCATAATGACATAATATCTTGAGTACCACAATTTAGATTGCATTTACTTCCAACTTCTCCACTTGAGGATGTAGTACTATCTATACTACATTAAAAAAATCTACTTATTCAACAACATAAGAAGCCTCAAGTTAGTCTTCTGAAAAAATATGATGGTACGTGTTCAAAGTTCGAAAGATTTGTCAACCAAATTCAATTGATAACAATTCTATAACTTGATATTTATTTGATAGAAGAATCACAGATTAAATTGGTTGGCACCTTATTTATAAGACAAGGATTATCATGGTTTGTTCCTTGTTTGAAAAGAGATCACCAATTTTGAATAACTTTAAAGTTTTCATGGAAGTATTTGAAAACATGATAAGACTCATTGGGCAATAACTAAGATCCAAGCATTACATCAAGAGGCACGCTTTATATCAGTCTATACATCCAATTTTAGGCAACGAATATGCAACATTAATTGAGATGAAAAAGCCTTAATGAATCAATTCTATTAGAAACTAAAAGATGATGTGAAGGATTTGTTATTATCACTCTTGGATCTACAATCACTCAATCAAGCCATTAATCAAGCCATAAAATATGATAATTGATTATTCCAATGTTGTCAAGATCAATGTTTATAGGCTTTAAGAAGACAACATATAATCTGACACATTCCTGCCACATCAATAAGTATTTTGAATTTACATTTAGAAGTAGAAGATATGCAACTTGATGCAGTACATTTTAAACTTTTTAATCCACAAAAAAAGAAATATTGGATGAAAGAAGGTCTATACTTATATTGTGGCAAGGAAGGCCATAAGATTGGCAATTGTTGAAAAAAAAAAAATCAACACATTACCAAAATCATGAGTGCTATCATTCAAAAAAACGACAATATTCAACTATAGTAAGGACCGTATGGTTGGACAATTCAACATTATAAGACTATTGAGGTTCTTATCTTTCTACTCAATCTACTTGTTGTTTTATAACTCTTTTGTATTTTGGCCCTTAGAAGCTTTAGACAATTGCCTCGTTAGATTCAAGGACATCTACTTGTTTTGTAGATGAGACATTTGTTAAGCTTCATAAAATTCTTTTAATATAGAAATCCAAACTTATTCATATAGAGATAATAGATGGATAACTTTTATCTTCTAGTAGTATCATTCATGAAACCATACCTAAAAAAGTATCATTTGAAGATTATAGCAATCAAATTGTATTCAATGTTATTAGGACTCCTTCAAATCTTGTTATTCTTAGACTTTTTTAGTTGAAAAGGCATAATCCATCTATAATTTAGAAGTTGTAATAAATAATATTTTTAATAGAAATCTCTATAAGAAAACTTTGAAAAAAGTCATGAATTGATAAACCTTTATTTGTTGGAGCAAGGGCTTTTATAAGATTAGCCAAAAAAGATACACTATTTGTTATTTATGCAACTCCAACTAAAGAAGATGTAACTTCATTGACAAATATTTTAGAGCAGTATTGTAAATTTCAAGATGTTTTTCAAAAGAAAAATATTGATATACTACTGGAGCATTGACCATATGATTGTGCCATAGATGTTCAAGAAGAAATGCAACCACCTTTTGGCCCAATTTATAATCTTTCTCAAAACAAGCTTTTAGCATTGAAGGATTATATTAATGAAAACTTTGTGAAAAACTTCATCAAGCATTCAAAATTTCCAACAAGTGCACCTATACTCTTTGTGAAGAAGAAGGACAATTCTTTGCATATGTGCATTGATTATCAAGGATTGAGTAAGATAACGATGAAAAATTATTATCTACTACCATTAATCTCAAGACTTTAGAAACAACTTAGCTAAGTTAGGATTTATATTAAAATAGATCTTTGTAGAGCATACAACTTAGTTTGGATCAAGGAGGGAGATAAATGGAAAATAACATTTTGGATAAGATATGGATATTTTGAATATAATGTCTTGTCTTTTGGATTAACAAATGCACCCACTATCTTTCAGCATTTAATGAATGACATGTTTCGAGAGTATCTAGACAAGTTTATGGTGATCTATCTTGATGACATCTTGATCTATTTAAAAGATTTGAAGGATCATGAGGGACATATAAAGTTGGTATTACAAAAACTGCAATACGCAAGTTTGTAAGCTAAGCTAAAAAAATGTATATTTTATCAATCTAAGATAGAATTTTTGGAATACATCATATCTACTAAAGATTTGATGATGGATCCCAAGAAGATGAAGCCAATTATGCAATGAGCCATTCTAAAGACTATGAAAGATGTACAATGTTTTTTTGGATTTGTTAACTTCTATCGGATCTTCTTAAAAAATTATTCTCAAGTTGTCACTTCTCTTACTCAATTGACATGCCAAGATAAGTTGAAATGGGAGCCTTAAGCAAAGAAGTTATTCTAAGATCTGAAGACAACATTTACCACATCTCCAATCTTGGTGTATCTAGACTTTATAAAAGAATTCTATATGGAAATCAATGCTTTGGATTTTGCACTAAAGGCCATACTTTCATAAATAGGTATAGACAATAAATTCTATCCTATTGCATTTTATTCACAAAAAATTTCTATCGCCAAAATTAATTATAAAATCCACAATAAGCAGCTTTTTTCTATTATCAATTCTTTTTAAGAATGGTGTTATTTTTTTCAAAAGAACAATGCATCTTGTAATTGTATACACAAATCATAAGAACTTAGAATATTTTATAGCAACAAATGTTTTTAATTGCAGTTAAGCTAAATGGAATATGTCATTATCTCGATTTAATTTTGTTATCACTTATCGACTTGGAAAGCAATAAGGATTGTTTGATGTTTTATTGAGGAGATCATATCTTATAGTAAAGGTAAGAGAGGCAACATTTGATCAACAATATACAACTTTGTTGAAGCTAGAGTAATTTCACCTTTGCGCCACTATTACAACGATATCTATTGATTCTAGTTTCTTCAATGAGATGTGTGCTACAACCACTAATAATGCCTTTGATATCAAGTATTATCTAAAAAAAAATATTGATAAGTTTAAGCTTGAGGAAGACCTTCGATACTTTAAAGAACATTTGTATATTCCAAAAGGACCAACATGGCTGCATGTTCTTTAATCTCACCATGACTTTCCAGTTGCGGATCACTTTGGATTTAATAAGACCTTATAACTTATTTTCCAAGATTTTTGGTGGCCTTAAATGTGGAAGGCAATGAAGGACTTTGTACTCTCTTGTGACATTTGTTCAAGGTCCAAAAATCCTTAACATTGCCTTTATGGACTTTTATGACCCTTGTTTGTTCTAAGACGATGATAGTCTTTTATCTTGATGGATTTCATCTGAGATCTACTACCATCCAATTCATTAGATAGCATCTTTGTGGTGGTTGATTGACTCACAAAGATGGCTCATTTCATTCCTTTCAAGAAGATTGCATCTAAAAAAGAAATAGTAAGGCTCTTTTTTAACAATATATATCAATATCATGGCCTATTAGATAATATTGTATCCGATCTAAGATCCCAATTCATATCTAAGTTTTAAAGATGTCTTTTTGAAATATCAAAGGTGGAGATTAAACTTTCTTCTGCTTTCTATCCTCAAATTGACAGCCAAACAAAATGAATTAATTAAATTTTGGAATAGTATTTATGACGCAACATCAATTATCAATAAGATGATTGGATCTTGTGTCTACCATTAGCAAAGTTTGTATATAATAATATTATTCATGCTTCAACTGAATAAATACCATTTTATTTCAACTATGGATATCATCCAAAGCTTGATCTATGGAATATGCCAAAAAATAACAACCTAGCAGCTGAAGGATTTGCAAAGCATCTATTGCAACACCAAAAAACCTTGAAGATTCAATTGCACGCAGCTTAAGATGTTTACTAAACATGTGCAAATAAATTTAGAAATCAATCACATGCTTTTCATATTAGAGATAAGATATGGCTTCTTTGATGGTTCCATCAATTAAAAAATGGTTCTTACCTCCGATAGTCTAACTTATTATATACCAAGCAGCCATATAATAAATTAGACTATCGGAGGTAAGAACCATTTTTTATCTAAAAATAAATTAATCCAATGGCATATTACTTAGAATTATCATCTTTTATAAAGGTACATCTAATTTTTCATGTTTCTCTTTTAGAACCTTATAGAGAGTCGCATATTCCAAAAAAAATACTATAATTGCCACTTAGTGTTGAAATCAAAGACCATGAAAAATATGAGGTTGAAAAGATACTTGATTTATGATAAAGGTGGAATAAATTGCAATATCTTGTTCATTGGCAAGGCTATGATATTAATAAGCGCACTTGAAAACTAGCCAAAAATCTTGCCAATATGTCTTAATAGATATAGGAATTTCATCGACTCTATTTCTACAAATCCAAATATGTTTGATGATAATTTCTTAGTGAAGATTGGATTTAAAGAATATTCATAAGAAAGAGAGAGTTATATTAAAAGCCTTCATTAGTATGTAGTCATTTGTTCTAAAATAGAATAAACTGGTAGAAATAAATGAGTCACCATATCAAACCTTCAAGCATTAAGAAAATAAGATTTAAAAGATTCACTTATTACGCAAGCTTTGAACAAATTAGTGCAATTTTTATAGCCTTCAATTGAAAAAAGTAAGGATGATATATTTCAACGCCAAGTATAACCTTGGTTAAAGCCATTAGGAGTAAGATGCAACCATATAAGTCTCAATTCTAATGCTCAAGCTTTAGTAATATTGCTTGAGCTTGGAAAGGTGAATCCTTCTAAGCCTGAGATCTTGTTTGGAGGATGTTTTGAAGGTTGCAATAAAAATCAAATCCTTAGATGGGATGTTTTAACAATGGAGGTACTAGCTTAAGGCCATAGGTAATTTTTTTGAGGATTAGTAGAACCTATTGTTGAAGAATGGAGAACAAAATTCATAGCTTTATTAATGCAACATATTCTCAATTTTTTATATATGTAGAAAGATTGAGCTCTTCTTAGAACTTGTCGCTAGAGAAGGGGGTGATGTTAGGGACATACACTTTGGAGGTTCACAAAACCTTCTAGAATATTTTAAAGGTTCTTAAGTTAATAAAAGTCAGTTGAGAAGCTTCTTAGTTGGTGAAAGTAGCTCAAGAAGCTTCATAGTTAGTGACAAGAGCTCGAGAAGCTTCATATTTAGTGAAAGGAGCTTGAAAAGCTTCCGAGTTGATAGAAGGAGCTTAAAAAGCTTCCTAGTTGGTAGAAGCTACTCAAGAAGCTTCTTAGTTTGATAGAAGCCACTCAAGAAGTGTCCTAGACAAGAATATATATGGGAGTTAAGGCTAAAGAGTTCTTCAGTCTTGACAACTCATCTCTTGGAGTTTCTAGCTCACCTTTCTTGATGTTGTTTGTATACTCATCTAATTAATTCAAGTTCTTGTTGGTTTTTTTTTAAAACCTAGTTTTAACTGAAGTCTCTTATTTTGTATTCTCATATCCTTGATATCTTAAAGAATTAGGAAGGTTCTAAAATTAATTTTCATAAAATTTTAAATTTTGGCTATAATTCTAAGATTGATGAATAAATTATTAAATAAAAAATTCTAATTGATTTTAAATATATATATATATATATATATATATATATATATATATTAAATTGACTATAATTGATATTAATTTAATTTATTATTAATATTTGAATAATATTAAATCAAATATAAAATTAAAAAATATATATATATTTATTTATTAATAATTTATTAATAAATTTAATAATATTTTAATAAATAAACTTCTAAAATAATTTCTATGAAGAAGTATTTGAAATAATATTCTTACAAATTTAAAATAATAAAAACTTATTATGAATAGGGAGAAATATCATAATAAAATAAAAATAAAATCTCATTAAATTTAAATAACTAAATAAATTTATAAATTTAATTTAATATTAATTTAGTTTTTTTTTGGTGAAAGAACTTAAATTTTTATTACATATTCTTAATAAGTAGAAAATAAAGCTAAAATTTTAGAAATCATAAAGAACCAAAAAGTCTTAAAAATGAAAATGTATATGAGATTTTTAAGATTAGAAAGTATTATAGAAATTTTACAAGGAACTTTTTAAAATGGCTAGAGTCTTATCCAACCTCCTAATAAATTAAAATTACCAAATAGAATGAGTATTATAACCAGTTTTCTAAAGTTTAAAGAATATCTTAGTTTTGTCATAAATCTTCAAGAATCCTAAATTTGACAAATCTTTTGAAATATAAATGGATATAAGTAACTTTGCAATTGTATAGTTACTAACAATATTTTTATACAAAATCCAAACATAAACCAATTAAAGTATTCTATATACAAAAACAATCATAGTGGTAGTCCATTGTCTAAAGATTTGGAAATACTATCTTATTAATAATATTTTTTATTTACTTCTAATTTAAGACTTTAAAGATTATTATAAATATATATTGGTAAAATAAGATAGCTTCAATAGATAAATCAAGGACATGAATTTAGACATAACTCTGAAAAACAATACATTCATATATCACTTGAAAAGAAAAGAAAAAAGTAACTGAGAGATAGATATAGATAGAAATGAACTAGAATGACTGTTACCAAATACGAAGAAACTAATGAGTCTTGAACCAAGACTAAATCACAATAAAGGATAGTCTCATTTTTACTTCCATACGTACTAGTTAAGGTCTTATGAAAACTTCTTAAAGACCACTAGGCTTGTGCCTCAAGCATGAAGTTATAAGTTGCTTCCAATCCAGCTTCTTAAAAGTAGTAAACTTATAAGTTTTAATAGCCACATGGCACTTTTGATCCTTGACTAGAAGTTTAGCAGCTATACACAATCTTGACCTCAGCAATAAAAGACATCTATTCATTTTCTTTCCCATAATATTATTTATTTCTTTTTAAATGTAATAATAATAATAATAAATATAATAATTACTTAAGGTGTGTTTGTGCATCATCTTCTCTTGAAGGCAAACTCTCAAAATCTCAAGCCCTGGAAATAGCAAACATTTTCAATTTGACTTTACGAAAGTCCTAAAATAGGTAGAATATTAGTTCAATGGCAGTCTTTTTATCTCCCGCGCTAGTTAAATGTACTCATTATCAACCATCTCACTAGTCTATGATCCTATTTGCATTTGCAAAATGTTCACCTGTTCTGTTGACTATACACAGACCAACTACAGGCATTCAATGAAGAAATCATGTTCATCGGATGTAGGTAAATTCCTGGAATGAACAATCTCCAGGCTCTGCTCTAGAAGCAGAAGTCAGCTTGCCGCAAGGGTGTCGTCAAGCTGAAGAACACACAGCCAAGGTATAGGATATCCGAGTTGTCACAGAGTTAAGAGTCGTTGAAGCAATGTCTCAATCGGAAGGGTCCATAGCCACAATGCCGTGGACGGTCACCACACTGATGCAGGGCAAGTAATGATCCATAAGAAGTACTCGCTACTAGGGTAATCACACAGTAAATTACTTGGACGCAAGTCCTTCGAGGACAGTGCCTCTACCACAGCACTTCTTCCATTTCTGTTGAGATCCACAAGCGCAACTATCATTCCTCCCTTGCTTGACTTGCTTGTGCTTCATGCTTCGAGATCGATCCACACCCATAGGGACATTTTCTCTCCCACTACCCAAAGAAGGGTCCTTAGGTTTTTTTCTTGATATAGGGTTCTCATCGTTAGGGGCCCCATTAATTGTCACCTGGCAGCTCGATTCACCATTTGTGATTGAACTTTGAAGGCCACCTTCAGTACTATTAGTGACAGGTGCCGAGGCAGGTCTTCCATTTGACAGACCCTGGCTTGTCTCGATGGAATGACCATGATCGTTCTCCTCACCACCTCTACCATTTGCAACTGCATCATTACTCCTGATCAGAGGTTTCCCTGAGGTGGGTCTAGAGTTCTTGATCAAAAAGCCAGGAAAGAATAGTGGTTTTGAAGTTTGATTGGTACGTTTAACATCCGAAGCTGATACACTGATTTTAGTCCGTTCCTCGCCTGTAATAACGGTATTGATCGTGTCAGTAGTCGGTTTAACTCCATTACTGGCCTCCATGACGGTGACCTGCATATTCGCTGTAGATGTTTCCATCAAGTGTCCTGCCTTATCCTGTTGTTGCACAGTAGGTCCTCCGCGAACCTGAGGTGTGGCGGGTTCAGCAAGAGGTGACTTGGCAACCAGATAAGGAATATCATCCTGTATAACTCCTACATCATGCGGTTCTTCACGAGTCTGCATGTCACTCTTAGTCACTTTCGCCGTGGATATATCGTTTCTGCCGTTTAATGCAGGCCTTGGGAGTTCCTCAATAAGCACATGACCTCGATGAGGAGACGATAAGAATGGAGAAGACTCTTCGATTCCCATAGGTTCAATTCCAGCTTCAGGCGTCATTGTAGACGGCATCAAATCAAGAACATTTTGGGAGTAGGGAGACTCTAACTCCAACAGAGAATTTGATGACTGGGGAAGCCCTCCGTTACCGCTCATTTGGCAAGAATCCAACAATATTGATGAACATCCTGCACCGTCACCGGTTGGCGCTTCAAATGACCTGTGTGGAACCAGGACGACGTCCACAATCGAAGTATTTCCTTCATCAATATCCATGTGCTGAGAATCTCCGTTCACATGAGCGTCTGCAGATCCTAAATTCTCAGAGGAATCTTCAGTATGTTCCCGTTTAGCTCTGTCAGAGGTAACATCATTCCAGACATCTGCTTCATTTAAACTCCGTCTTTCCTTCTCCACGATGGCACCAGAGGGGCTGGAGACTGCCGAATACTTCGAATTCCCAGAATGTGAGTTTGATGGGAACAAATCATTGATGCCACCAGCCCATTCTCTAGGCGATGGTAAGGTTCTCCCAAAGTCATCCACCTGGAGGCGAGGGGAGAAATTACCATTATCCACCAATGGATAAACTTCCAGTTGATCAACACCCAAATGCTTCGAGGTAAAAAGTGGTGAAAGTTTTTCGTGTGTAAATTTGATCTCCCTCCAATCCAGACCATCATTGGTTGCGCCCAAAGATAGTCCATTTGAAACAAGATTGCCATTTGATGACAAACCGCCATTCAGAGTTTGTGAAGTAGATGCAATATTTGAAGCACTGAAAGAGTCACTAGAAGATCTAGCTTCCTCTAAAAGTACTTCCTCTTGACACGCAAAAGTACTTACAAGAACCGGGTCTGCCGCACCATTCTCCTTTATAGAATCTTCAGAACCTTTTTCTTCAACTGCAATAATTTCATCAGAATTTTGCAGGGTACCTGTAGTATAGACATGTGCACTGATTAGATACGATCAGGTGGTGATATTCCAGCAATTTAAGAACGCAGATCTACAAGCTACGGAACTAATAGAAGATAGATGGAGGCTAAACAAATCCAAAAGAGGCAAGGATAAGTAACACTCGATGTCGAGTATTTGAGAACAAGAGAACAGACTGATTGACCTTCATCCAGCAACTTACTCACATACAACGTCAACATTACGTGGACTGAGTAATATCAAAAAATCTCAGTATCAAAAACAGACTCAGAAATCTTACTCCGATCAGGGCCTCTAGTCTTATCTTCGAATTGTTTCAACCCAATTGGCTCAGTGTCTTTGGAGTAATCCTGGAGTAAATCTGTAGGTACAGGTACTGCTCCAAGTGTAGGCGGAAATATTGAGCTTCTTTCAGGTTTCATGCATACTGAAGTGCATATCTTCTTAGAGGCTGAATTTGGGGCTGCAAGGGTTGCAGGAGGATGTCCCTGGGTCATAGGTGCCTTCCGTGCTTCTGACCTGCATGGCACGAAATAAAGGTGTCAGTCAGACAATACAAACCAAATATACATATAAAAGTATCAAGGGAAAAAATCCACTACATAAATTGATGAAGGGCAACATTGGTCCATAGAACGCCATCTCTGCAGCACCAATGAATTGTTATGCGGTTAACTACAATATGAGCAAAATACCTTGGAAATCACACATAATTTTAAAGGTACAAATATATTACAAGACGCATCAGAGTTTTAATCACATCGATATCTCCACCTGAAAACGGAGATAATACTGAACAGAAAGTGAAATCATCAATTACCATGTACATACCAGATCATTTCCAAATACTGCTATTTACCACGCACCTAATACACAAAAGAGTACCTGGTATACAACAGCATGTAAGCTTTTTGGGCTAGAACTTTCTCCAACTCCACTTCTTTTACCTGCAAAAGAAATCATTAAATCCTAACCCATAGGTGCTGATGGACTCTCGTGAAAACTTGCAGAGGTTACTTTAGGCCTGATTGGAAGCTTCCCTGATGCTGGATCCACCCCATCCCAGAAAAATGGAATGTTATTAAAGACTTCTCGCAAATAATGATGTTGTACCTTACTGTCATCAATCTTGTACCACACGCCATTTGAGTCCTTCACATAGCAGATATAATGCCCAAAAAATGAAGCATTAAGCAAGTCCACATGAACCACCACTGCGTACAGTCGGTAAAGGGGAGAATCGTCGTTGGTCCCACTCATATATGGAGACATATCTAGAATTTTAGGGAATGTCACCCTCTTGTTCAACTTCCCAAACCTTCCACTCTAGAACACACAAGAATGAAAATGCAGAGTTAGACTACCACCTCTAGTAATGTGCTGATTAAAAGACAACATGGACTAAGGAATAAACATGTACTGATATACAATGAACAGTGACAGGTACAAATGCATGAAGATTGCACACACCACTCCAAGCATTATTCGCTGCTAAGGATCTCTTCATCTCTACATCGCTACATTCTGGAATGAAGACTTGACCAACAAAAGAACACATTGCAAGGCATACAATCTTCTACGTAAAACCTGAAATCGTTTGAGTGCGATGGTAAGAATATTAGGAGCTTCATGCACAGTCAGCCGTTTTCCAGCTCTCACATACGCGTTACAACTGCATAACCATACCGAAACACATTGAACAAGTTTAGTACAAGACGAAAAAAACCCCCTCTGCTTCAAAACGTGATCAAAGCGTGAAACTTTTTAACACCAAGGTGACTGACAGTGGTTAGAAACTCACCGATCACATTTGTATTTATTATCACCATCCAGCATCTCAGCCGTTGTAAATTGAGCAATGGCATCCTCCAATGATTCAACAACACCATGAATTTCCACAGCAAGATCCATCATACTCTCATAGCGATTTGACTCATGGTGGCATTCCATGCATTTAACCTACAGTTCCAAACACAGTTATGAAATGAAACCTTCAATCTCGTTGCTAATAGTACACCATAAGAAACATGATTATAGTTGACCAGGACATAAGAAAATATATTATCAACATAATCGTACAATGAAGGTCCGCCATGAAAAACGTCAAAAGAGCATCCATGTAGCCAGTTAAAGGACACATAACATCAACCTGGTTCATTTACACTTCACTGCGGCTGAACATTTTGCAAATTTATGATAAAGATGCCATACGTGGTCCACAACTCGCACTTAGCCATTCTACTTAGCATTTATATGGGCAGCATCATATTGTAAAGGTTAATACCTGGGACTGAAGATGACCACCAAATATATGATGTATGAGGGTGGTTTCTTGAGTTGCGGGATCAACAGCTTTCTCTCCTCCAAATTCGTCCAAGCACATGGATTGCATGGAATCAATGGCGAACCTATCACCATCAAGCCCAAGGTTACAAATTTTATGTGATAAGAAATAACAAATCGTCGAAACCAGCAAATATACTAAGACCTCTACTAAACAACATAATCAAATTTTAACTTCAAGTGGGAAATGAAGGATAATCCGCCATATTTGAAGCGGTGTTTCATATAAACCATAGCTACGAGTATGGGCATTATTTTACCTCATGAACTCATGAGCATCTTCTTGTCTTCCATAACCAAGGTGGTTGCCAATACTTCGAATGCGAGAAAGAATCCGTATTGGTGAAAATGGATTTTGAGTCTCTCTAACTTTACGAACATGACTTTGAAGCTCACACATAAAACACCAATCATTTCTCCTACCTGGTACCCACAATAATTTCACGATGACGTGAGCAGAAGGAGATCAGTTCATAACACAAAACATTTAGAAAGACCGAGAACAGTACGCTTGAAGTTAAGAGCTAAGAACAGATACATTTGCACAAGAACGGAACTTACAAACTTCACGATGAGAATCATTCAGTAGATACGCAGTAAGTGGTCGCGTATATGTGAGACATTGAAGAACTACATTCGCAAAACAACTGCACATTTCGCGAAAAAAGTAACGGTGAGAAATAATTACCCAAAAATGCTGTCAGCAAATTACTACTATCACGTTCCTAAAATCGTTACTTTAGCCATGGTTGACATGACACTTACGTACATCAAGAGAAGTACTTCACGGTGGATCCCATGTCAGAAGATTGTTCTAGACCTTTAGAACAGAGGTACGGGATTTAAATGCTTAAAGTCGAAAGCAGTGTTTTAAAATTTCTAAGAAATTTAGAAATGAGTATGAGTACACAAATTCAAAACCCTCACTATAATAACTCGTGCAATGAAAGCCACAATATTCTAAAAACAATACTATTATTTAGACGAAAATTGACAAAGCTTCTATAGGCCGACAAAAGTTTACCTGTTCCCACAATTAACCAAACCACAAGGTTCGTCTAGAGCATCCCATTCAAACAGCTTCACAAAGTCGTCGTAAGAGAATAAAAGCTGAAGTGCACATGCGACAAAAAAAAAAAAAAAAAAAAAAAAAAAAACATTTGTGAAAGGTTACAAGGAATCTTCACGAAAGCAATATTATATATGCAGAGGACCTATATGGCATTAATGCATGAATTCCTAGTTTTCTACTATTTATTACATTACATGTGCAGTGCAATAAACCTGAAAACGAACCGGGCGCGAAGGTTGTAAGCCATTCGAAAACTCACTGATTTAGGCCTTGGAAGACTTCCATCTTTTGTAAGTGCATTTCCCGGAACCTTGGCCACCTGACTTGGCGTTGACTTTTTCTCAGCAGAAGTCGACTTGTTACTGTAACTTTTGAAAAGTCCTAACCTTATAGGGTTCAACACGGTTGTCGAAACCCCGCTGTTCGACGACTCCGGATGCTTGTCATTGCAAACGACTACGCTCTCACCTCCTGAGCCAGTAGGGCTACTAGATACAGGTTCACGGCATTCATTACTGTGTCCGTTTCTCCAATGAAGCGTTTGACATGTTGATGAGCTGTAAATTCAAAACACGGAGAGGTGAGAAGGACGCCTACCCGTCTAAAACCACCTCAAATTACACCTACCAGAATGAAAATAAATAAATAAAGGATGCGTAGCCCGTTCGAATAGAGTTTGCAAGCATGCGATGGCTTCGCATCTTCATCCCAATCCATGCATTGACATACAAGAATCCAAATCGCATCCCAACGCAACATTCGAGAACAACGACCAACTTGGTAAGCATCTTGGTTTCCAACCTATGCAGCGAATTATTGAAAAGCAACTGGCTGTTTGTAGACAATCGACCATTTTTGCTTCTCTACGCTAAAGTTTTCAATACAGAAGGTAAGATAGTGGAACAAGGCGGTCAGGAAGAAAAGCTGAAGAATCACTTGTAGTCGCTAGCACAAGACCTCTAAAACTAAGGCGAATCCACGAGAAGACCTTGCACCTGTTCTTATCAGCCAAAGTATAATATACCATGGCGTGCAGGGTTCTGAACACGAATTGCACTTCATACTACAATTGATCCATTGTATGCGTGTCCACACACACGCACACGCACACGCACACGCACAAGGACTGCAAGACACAAGAACTGATGCAACAAAAAATAACAAAAGACTTCTATCATTTAAGTAAGATGCGTTGCTTGCATACGAAACATAATGTAATTGCGAATGACAAGGCAGCTCCAACATACAATACATCCCGATGCAAATCCTGACCAGTCACAAAGAAACTACAGGGTTTGATTGTGAGATGGGGATACTAGGAAAGACCATTACGAAAAACCTTGCCAAACGGACTTATCGTGATTGATATACAATCTACATGCAGAAGAATAATAGTATTCAGAAGATTAATGACAACGCAATGAAGAACTCAATGAGCTACAGAATCATCAACAATTAGGTGGCTTGTCGAATAATTACAGAGTGCGACAGTGTGGGGCGGTTGCTGCCAACTTAGTTCTTTCACAAAAAAAGGATTCACGAGGGACACGGGTATGGAGGAGAAAGGAGGGAAACTCCAATACCAATATTTCGCTGACTTGCATTTTGAGCACCGATGCAGAGTGGCAGGCTTCTGGCATGCAACGCATTTACTTGTGACCAACATCGACTTACGATCTGCTTCAAATTGCTCCTCGCTCTGAGCAATGACTCCAACGTCGCCCGCGATCCTCTGACTCTTCTTCAGTCTTCGACTTGATCTCGAGGTCACTTGATGTGCGAACGCCAACGACACAACTACTATAACGATCAATGCCAACAAAACAGCAGATATCTCTGAATCCACCCACCCATGCATCTAACCTCCGTGATTCTCCGTGCCCCGGCGGCATCAACACGTCCCAAACAGCCGTCCACGCAGATACAAGGCCGCAAAGCCCTCCACAACTCTACAACAAAACTTCCTTCACCGCCACATTACATCAACTCAACCACCACCACTACCACCACTACCACCACCACCACTCCCAAAATTTACCAACTATTATATAAAATTCACTCTTCCGCAAGCGCACCACTCTCAATAAGCGTGACTTGTACCGCTTCGGCGAGCGCACACTCAATCAAACCACTCCATCCAACACCTATTCCAAGTTCATGGACCTTAGCATCACCGCTTTCCTGGCCATAATCACCCCGCTCCGATTAATCTCCTCGCTATCAAAAACCCGAAACACCAAACGCCAAACAAGAAGGGCGAACTCTTCCGACACCCCGTTCCCACCAGAGACCGCTGGATCAACAATAATAACAACCACTCATGAATTTTGCTGTGAGTGTTGGATTGGCTCGAGAGCGTGCATTCGAATGATCAGTGGAGGAAACGACGCTCTGTTGACAATGCATAGAGACGCAGGGTGGCTTGAAACCCTAATCAGTGGCCTCGTGTAGCGATGGCGTGACGCGCAGCAACAGGGAAGCGAACGGAAGCTTGCAGACACTTTGCCGGTCGGTCGGTCGGTCGGTAACGTATTTCTACTTGGCCCATCGACTCCGATTCCGCTCCACACCCCTCCTTGGACTTCCGAGTCCACTGTGGCGCCACCTCGACACTGACATCCATCCGCAGAGCCCACTTATTCATCCATTCGTTTTCTCATTCATCTGTTTAGTCACGTCGTGTATTTAATCTGTGGTGCATTCATCTGTTCATCCATCCAACAAAGTGGTGGCATATCTGTGTCCACTTGAACTTTTTAAGTGTCTTATGCGTGTGTATATGTATACACACATACTAGTAGAAGCTTGTGTTGTTGAACACAGAAACAGTTTCATTGGTGTTTATTTGGGATTAGAGAGTACTTTGTTGAGATTGTCAATATTTGTAACAATAAGTCTCTTTCTATTGTAACACAAAAGGTACTAATTTTTGTTTCAATTGTAGCATCTTCTCTCTTATAGTTGCATCTTTTTTATGCTTTGCTCTCTCTACACGTCAATTATTTAGTGCCTAGTGATGGTATTTTTTGTGGTTTGTTATCTTGCTCCTACAATAATCAACTAACTTCATTAGATTGCTTTGAGTTGGCTATGATCAAATCAAGTGCATTGGCATGTTTTTCTTTATTCTCTATTGTGTGCATTGTTTTGCCATAGGATTTGTCCTATAGTCATTCTAAACTTTGAAAATTTGAAAAGAACTGATTCATATATATATATATATATATATATCCATACACACACACATCATGTTGCAAAAATCATCACTTTTTTTCTTCTTTTTGTTTTCCCTTTCTCCCTTTCCATTATTTTTCTTGTCTTCTACTCCAATATAGATTCTTCTTTCTTACCATTCTTCACATACAATATTGGTACAGATAAAGGAAGGTCAAATAGTATACAATTTCAAATATTATCATGGTAGTTATGTCTTTTAAAACATGGATTCTTTTTTCTTTTTTTTTTGTTAATAAGATTTCCAGGTGAAGCCTTTGCACACTTGTGGACAATAAAAAAAGACTGTTCGTGTCTTTCTTTTATCGGCTTGTGGTTTGTTTCCTAAGAAATATCTCTCCTTACTTATATATATGCATGATATTTTTAAATATTACCTTTTACAAACCAAAATATAACAACACACAAATTAATATCTAATGACACAAATTATCTATTCATGTTGCAGCACGAATAAAAATAACTTATAAATCAATCTTTAAAAAAAAATCTCTAATCATTTTTATAATTGTAAGCATTATATTGCAATACTTTAATATCTTTAAAAAATCTTAAATATATTGAATAGTTGCATAAAAAATGTCTATAACATAAAATAAAACATAACAAAATGTATTACTAGTTTTCATAATCAAATAGCAATTTATATATATATATATATATATATATATAATCACAATTTTTTAGTGATAATTTTATTTAATAATGAAACTAAATTGTATCATAAAAACATATAAATATCAACAAATTTGTATATAGTCATCTTAAAAACTCTATGTAAGTAAGTATAAAACACAATTAATGTATTTTGAAATGTGTTTATTTCAATGGAAACTATATTTTTATTATTGAAATATAATCTGTTTAAGAAGATAAACATGGATTTAAAATTGTAATGATACTAATTTAAATACATATTAGGATTATACTTGCATCAGGAGACTTACATTCAAGAAACTTTGAATGTATGATGTTAACATAAATCAATATTTGAAATTTAGTATGTAAGTATGCAAGGAAAATTCAATTGAATTAAATCAGTATGCCTCATGCTACTAATTTTCCATAATCAAATATTCTTAATTTATAATATTTTTCATCCGCTGTGGTGAAAACTTTATCATTTGAATTCAGAATCAATCATTTATTACTTCAGTAAATTAATTTTTAAGTTATTAAATTTAAGATATTGTGATTATTACAATTAATCATTTTTTTAAGTTACCAATTAGCTCTTGACAGTTATGTAACCAACCTTTAGTTGGTAATTTTTCTTATGCATTTTGAAAAAGTCATCTATTTTTTTAAATATTTTGGATAAAATGAATGAATTGAGTTTTATTTAGGATAATTTTATTGAGTTGCATTTCAAGTGAAATTATAAGCTTTACTTAAATTATCACTTACAAAAAAAAAAAAAAAAAAACAAAAACAAAAACAAACAAACAAACAAAGAGAAGTCAAGTTTAATTGAATTGTTAATAAATATAATAAAAAATAAAAATAAGAAAAAAAAACCTTTAATTAATAAAAAGTATAAAAATATTATTTGAATCTACTCTTTTAATACTTATAAGACTAAGCTAAAGGATTTTTATGATAAAATATTGTGCAATTCTCAAAAATAAATTATATCATGCTTTTAATAATTGAAGATTACTGTAAATTGTTTTTAAAAGCCACAAGATATAATTAGTTTCAATAAATATTATCATTTAATTCTCACAAATAAAAATATAATAAAATATTAATTTTATATTATAAAGTCATAAAAATATTATAAAATTAATGAAATAAATTTAGGATATTGTTAGTGTAATATCTTATAATTGTTAAATTGACACCTTCTCTCAAAAAAAATCCGTTCAAAGTTCTAACTAATGGGCCAATTAATATAGCTATTTTTAAACTAATAAAAGTCTCAGATTTTATATGAGAATATTTATTACAAATATACTTGTTACAATTCATTTATCTAAGTAGATTGCTTTTGCTTATAGTTGTAGATATGGTGGAAGTTGCATTTTGAAAAGGAAGGATAATGTTAGAAGGCCCTTCAATATTGTTTCTTCCTTTCAAAATGCAATCTCTACTTACATGTGAATACTTTCCTAAAGATGAGTTATTTAAAAGTGTGCAATCTATTGTCCACTCTCAAGGCTATTCTGTTGTCAACTGCCATTTTATTGGTAGTAAGAGGTTGTGGTTGAAGTATGATTGAGAAAATGCCTATGTAAAAAAAAAAAGTACTACAAAACAACAAGCTTATATGAGGTTTTGAAGCTATCTTTTTATATAGTATACAAAGAAGTCTATAGCAATAGGCATTTGAAATTTAATTATTCAATATTTTGTTTACAACCATCCACTATCTATCAATATGTTTGATCATGTCATTGTTAAATAATTTTTGGCTGAATTGCAACAAACATTCTATCAACTTCTCATAGTATGATTTAGCCATACAATACTTCTAATTATTCTTTATTACCTAAATCGTGGTATCTTTACTACCAATACCAATGTCTACAACTAATCCTTGGCTATTAGATATAAACTGCTTCAAATATGTTTACTTATTGCAGTATTACTAGATAAAATTGACAAAGCTAATTTCTAATATAATTATTGCTACAATCTCAAAACCAATGCCATCATCTATTTCTTTTCTATCTACCTTCTATCAATCAAATTGACTTACAATTATCCATACATCTTCTTCTTTGACTACACATACAGAATCAAAAAAAATTGAATGTCATTCCTTTATATTGTTGGTATGTCATCAATTGTATGTCTTTTTTTATCTTGTATTATATTTTTTAAAGAATAAAAAACAATTGATTATATTTAGATATTAAAAAAAATTACAATATTATTCATAAATAGTCCTACTTCTCAAACCATTGTGATTGATAAAGAACTTGTATTTATAGCTATTATATCATGAGTTTTTTTTCTAACTACAAATCTTCTCTTTATATGCTATATCAACCAAAATATTCTTTCACATTACAAACAAATTTTTTTGACAAATGATTGGATGATCTTTGTCAAAAATATGAATCATGACAAAACTTTGAAGAGAAAATATACTCTTGTATCACCAAAAGAAATAAAGTAGACAAATCAAAGATAGATATATGATTAAAAATAGAATGGCTATTGCCAAATATAAAGAGACTAGAGAGTCTTGAGTTAAGATTAAAACACAAAGAAGTCATTAACAAGATTGAAGAAGGCCTCATTCTTATTTCTATATATTTTATTTAATTAAGAAACTATTTGGAATGCCCTATAGACCACATGATATATGTAAAACTTGTGGGGATACATGTCTAATTTATAGAATAAGTTTCCGATATGTATGCCATATAGCCAAATTATAATACAAATGGCCACTATATGCAAAATGTGGCCAATTTATTGGCCAAGTTTTCAACTTGTCAATCACCTATAAATATGTGTAAAACCAAATCCGTGTCTACAAAGCTTTTAAAGAACTTTTCAACAAGATATTAATAATTTAATCTATTTACACTTATTTCTAGCTAATTATACTTATTTCTACTTGTCCAAGTAAATACATTAGTAAATATGGATGTTTGTTTCAACTTTCATGTAATAGTAGAACATTATTAATGTAAGCTATTTAATTGAGGTTTTTAAATATAATTGGGAGAAGTTTCAACATTATTATAACAGTCACCAAATAGCCATTAGTTATATATTAGTAACATGGATTCTTGTGAAGAAACATTTTATCACTGAGTGGTTCTTCCAATATCTTTATTTTTGAAACATTAATATTTTACAAGTTAAAAGTAGTCATGCGATATTAAAGAAGTGATTATAAATATTTACAATAGACTTTTACGATATGTAGAGGAAGATAATAATATATGGGGAGTATTAAAAGAAGGAGTTGCAAGCCAAAATTGAGAATAAAAAGATGCAAATATGGCTTGATTTGAAAAGAAGTTTCTATGATTAAGTAGTAAACAAGATTTCAAGGTTTGCCTTGATTAAGATTCATAGATTTGTATTTGTTCTAAAGGAAAATAATGACAATAAAGTAGTTTGTATTGAACAATTTATACCAATGTTTGAATTGGTATATAAGCATGGGCTTTATAAAAGACTTAAAATGAATGATATTTTGGATATAAATAACTTTCATCTATAATAATATCTTGATTCTTCTCTTTTTTTTACATCTTCCACTATATCATATCTTTTAATAACAAATTTTGGACATTTTGCTAGTCTTCCAAAATTTTTATAAAGTACTCTCTTCTTTCCAAATCAACAACAAGCAATATAATAATCAATCTTGATAGAATTTTCATCTCAAAGGCTTTAATCTGTAAATGATGCCATAAAATAATATACTTGAAGATGTTTGCTTAATATACTATTATATTGTAATACGGCTATTGAATGAAAGAGAAAAAAAATAAAAAATAAAAAATAAATAAAAAAATAAAAAATAAAAAATATATAAAATAAATAAAAAATAATTTAACTAAAAATATAATAGAAAATTATTTTAAAAAATATAAATAAAAGATAAAGAGGTAGTAAAAAAAACTTTAGTATTAATATTGCTTTTTTATAAAAATAATTTTTATTTATTTTATAGATCTATAAGCAATATAATTTAAAGTAGATTAATAAAAATAATATTAAAAGTACCTTTATATAAAAGTAAAGAATAGCTTTCAACAATAATTATTTAAAAAAACTTTGGATTGATATTTGAAAAGAGCCAGTTGTGAATCAAGATTAAAATCAGATCTCAAGGCACAAAATTACATGCCTATAGTTAAAAAAGATTCTTTTGTTGATTAAAAAGCTAAATTAGGAAGCAAACTTGATAGGATTTTTTTGAGCATTAGTTTCAAGATTTTTGAACTTGTAATAACCTCATGAAAGCTATACAAAGTCAAGGTTCTATTTGGATGACTTTGATTTTTAAGAAATAAAGAGAGTTTATATTTTAGAAAATTTTGTGAATTTTATAGTAGATCTATAGATAAATATTTATAAATTTATGAATATAGTTATTTTAGATGCATGCTCCACATTTAAGCTTAATTAAAAGATTAAATCATTTGAGCTTATTGGAAATCAAATAGATTAGGATCTCAAAAATTAGATTTTAAGGATTATTAAGGATTTTTGTGATTTTGAGTAATTTTCCAATTAGATTGAAATGGTTTTTTCTAAGCTCATAGTTGACTTAATTTCAAATATATATGCAAATTTTTGAAGCAAGTGAATGGTACAAAAAAGAGATATTGACATTGGAAAATTAATATTAAGATTGAAGTAAGAGGATGGCTAATACCTAAGTGGATTATAAGTTTTTTCTTCTAATTTTTAAGTTTGATTTTCTTCAAATTTTATGTGCTTATTATCAACTAATAGATTAAAAAGTATAAATTTTTAAAATAAAGATCAATATTTAATTAAATAATTATTAAGATTTTAAATTTGCTAAAAAGTTTAATTAAGATTAGTTAGGATTTAATTATAATTTTATTAAAATTTAATTAGGATTTATTTAGAATTTATTTAAGATTTTATTAAATTTTTATTAAATTTTTTTTAAAATTTTATAAGATCAATTTAAGATTTTATTAAGATTTGATGAAAATTTGTTTAGACTTTATTAAGATTTATTTAAAATTGATTAAAATTGATTAAAATTTTATTAAAATTTATTAAGATTTATTTAAAGTTTAATTGAGATCTGACTAGAATTTTATTAGAATTTTCTAGAATTTACTTAAAATTTGATTAGAATTCAATTATGATTTATTTAAGATTTTATTAAGATTTTTAAGGATTTGACTAAGGTTTGATTAGGATTTTGTTAAAATTTCATTAAAATTTGTTACGATTTGATCAAATTTCAATTAGAATTTATTTAGAATTTCTTTAAGATTTCTTTGAATTAGTTAGGATTTTTTTAAGATTTAATTATTAAGAATATACACTTTGGAAATTTACATAACCTTCTAAAACAATCTAGAAGTTTCTTAGTTATTGAAAGTTACTTGAGAAGCTTTCTAATTGGTAGAAGTAGCTCGAGAAGCTTTGTAGTTAGTGAAAGGAGCTTGAGAAGCTCCCAGTTGATAGAAGCTGCTCAAGAAGTTTCTTAGTTTGATAAAAGCTACTCAAGAAGCTTTTTAGATAGAGATATATATTGGAGTTAAAGCTGAAGAGTTCTTTAGTCTTGACAATGCATCTCTTAGAGTTCTAATATATTTTTTTTGATATTTTTGATATATTCATTTAAATAATTCAAATCCTTGTTCATTTTTTTTTAAACTTCTTTCTAGTTCAAGTCTTTTATTCTATATTCTTATGTTTTTGATAATTTATTGAGATTGATCTCATTTTAAATATGAAAGTTGAATCTTTCTTATTACAGATTAGATTATCCCTCTTTTTGAAGATATGGTAGTACTTTAAAGGTTGCAAATTATCCTCTTCTAAATTGATATTATCTTCTTATAGATTTTTTTATTTTTATTTTTATTTTTAGAATAGTTGGATATCAAATCATTAATATGACTAAATCTTTTGAGTCCAAGTTAAATGCTATCATAAGCATTCTTATTACTTTATTTGTTAGGACTATGGAGATTAAAAGAGTTGTTGCAAAACTTCATAATAATGCAACATTTTGAATACCACAATCCAAACTACACCTGCCTCCAATTTTTGCGCTTAAAGATGCACTACTATCAATACTATTCTAAGAAAATCTACTTATTCAATAATGTAAGGAGCCTTGACTTAGCCTTTTAGAAAAATATGATGGTACACTTTCAAAGTTTCAAAAGTTAGTCAAGTAAATTTAATTGATAATGGTTCTACAAGATGATACTTATTCAACAAAAGAATCACATGTTGGATTGATTGATACTTTGCTTACAGGGCAAGCATTATCATGGTTTGCTCTCTTGTTTGAAAAGAAATCACCAGTTTTAAGCAACTTTGAAGCTTTTATGGAAGTATTTACAGAAGCATTTGAAAAACATAATAAGGCTTATTAGACAACAACTAAGATCCAAGCATTGTAATAAAAGGTATGCTTTATATTAATCTATGTATCTAATTTTAGATAATTAGTGTGCGGCATCAATTGAGATGAAAAAGCATTAATGAGCCAATTCTATTGAAAATTAAGAGATGATGTAAAAGATTTGTTATTATTGCTTTTGGATCCACAATTTAGCCATTAGCTAAGCATTGAAATGTGATAATCAACTATTCTAACATCATCAAGATTAACATTTATGTGCTTCAACAAGACAATATACAATTTGATACACTCTTGCTACATTGGTTAGTAGCTTGAATTTATATTTAACAATTAAAGATATGTAGCTTGATGTAGTATATTTTAAACCTCTTAATTCACAAAAAAATAAGCATTAAATGGAAGAAGGTCTATGTTTGTACTATAGCAAAGAAGGCCACAAGACTGACAATTGTCCAAATAAATAAAATCAATGTATTACTAAAATCAGGAATACAATCATTCAAGAAAACAAAGATGTTTAGTCATAGTAGGGACCATATGGCTAGACAATTCAACATTACAAAATTATTCAAGTTTTTTTCTTTCCACTTAGTTTGCTTGCGTCACAGATATAAGATTTATTCTAATAATTATTTAGTTAATATAGATAGATAGAAGTAGATATAAATAGATTAATTTAATAATATCTTATAAAAAAAATTTCTAAAAGCTTTATAGACATAATTTCACCTTTATATATATTTATAATTGATTGATAGGTTAGAAACTTGGTCAACAAATTAGCCACGAGTCACATATGTTGGTAGCTTGTGGAACAAGCTAAAGTATATGGCGCATGTATAGAAAACTTATCTTGCAAGTTTGACATGTATCTTGTAAATTGGACACGTGTCAAAGATCTTATAGAACACCACCATATAGCTCTTAGATAAATAGTATATATAGAGATAACAGTAAAGCCTTCTTCACTCTTATCAATTCCTTTCTTGCTTCTAGTCTAATTCAAGAGTCCTTGTATTTTATAGTCTTTGACAATAGCCATTCAAATTTCTTTTTGAATATATATATTTTTTTATTTCTATTTTGTTATTTTCTTTTGATGAAAATTTCACTAATTTATACATCTTCTTTCAGTTTGTGTCCTTGATAGATTGATAAGAATGTACATACAATATCAAAGCTTTATCTTTTTTTGATTAAAAGTCGATTACTTCTTTCTCTTTATAAGATATAAGCATATTAGAAGTTGTATAGTATCCACTTCTAAACTAATATTGTTCATATTTTTTTTCTTCTTTTAAATGATTTATTTTGCATTGAGAGTAGATATATTTTTTTTCTATTATATTATTATAGCAGAGCTTGCTAAAATAAAAAATACAATGATATAAATACAAGAATAAATGAAAGAATTAATGCTTGTAATGCATCAACTCAATGTACCACCACAAGAAGTAATAAGATTAGCAAGTAAGTAAAGATATAGAGATGATTGAAGCTATTTTAATATCTATACTAAGCCATACTACTTCATCTATGATAGAATACTATTCAAGCATCAAAAAATCAAAAATTAGTTTAGTTGAAAAATTTGATGGCACAAAATCTAAATTTCAAGGATTCATCAATTAAATACAATTGGTAATTAAACTTCAACTTCAAAGTTATCCAACTCAAGGATCACAAATCAAATTTATTAGAATACTATTTTTAAATTTTACTTTATCATAGTTTTTGTCTTTATTTGAACAACATGATATAATATTGAATAATTTAGAAGCATTTTTAGTAAAGAGTGGATTTATGTATGGAAGATATGATGAAACTCATATTGTGACCAACGAGATTTGTATCTTGTAACAAGGCAATCGATCAATGTCATTATATGCTTCACAATTTTAATAATTAGTATCTGATATTAAGTGGGATGATGTTGCATTCATCAATCAATTTTTCTATAGACTATAATATGATATAAAAAAATTGATATTCAACTTATCCAATCTTTAAACATTAAATTAAAGAATTGATTTTGTTATAAAGTGTAATAATTAGCTTTTTGAATTTCAATTTAAAAGTCGCATAAGGGAACCTCAATATTATTATAATACAATAGTAATACCAACATCTTTTTAATATATACATTTGAAAGTAGAAGACATGTAATTTGATACGGTATAAGAAAATACTTTTTGTCATTAAAAAAGATTGTGCTTATATAATGGAGAATCTAAATACATTGCTCAACATTGTCCAAAGAAATGATGTAGCTATAAAATAAAAAATACGACTGTCAGAGAAGACAATATATTAAAAAATAAGTTTGTTTAGCTATAATAAGAACTGTGTAGGTGGAATCTTATACAACTCCTAGTAAAGGTCCTATTCTCTTCTTAAAATCTTCTTCTTATTTTATAATAGATGTATATTTGAGACCTAAAAATCACAAAGCCTCTGCCTTACTAGATTCAAGAGCCTCAACGTGTTTTTTAGATGAAAAATTTATTAAAAATTATAGAATATTTTTAGCACAAAAAACTAAATCCATATATGTAGAAATTATAGATGATTGTCCATTGTCTTCTAGAGATATTATCCATGAAATCCCTCCTATAAATATAATAAACGATAGCCATAATAGTCACATAATCTTTAATATAATTAAATCTTCATATAATTCAATCATTTTAGATTTATCATGGCTAAAAAAATATAATCTTTAAATAGATTATATTTTTTATAGACTTAATTTTTTTCAAAGTATTAATAAGAGTCTTATTAACCAAGTAAAAAGCTATAAGTCTAATATAATAAAACCTATACTTATAAGTACAAAAGCTTTTATGAATGTAATAAAAGAAGGGATCACCTTTTGTTATTTATACTACATCCATTTCTGATAGTAGAAAGACTTCAAGTGGTATTCCAAGCCAGTACTAAGATTATCAAGATGTTTTTGAAAAAAAAATTAAAAATATTCTTTTAGAATATTATTCATATGATTATTAAATTGATCTCAAAAAAAGAATTCAACCTCTATTTGGACCAATCTATAATGTATCACAAAATAAGTAGATTGAATTCAAAAAATAATGAGAATTTAGCCAAGAATTTCATATGCCATTCAAAATCTCTAATAGAATCTCCTATCTTCTTTGTAAAAAAAAAAAGATAGATCACTATAAATATTTTTAAATTATCAAAGATTCAATAAGATTATCATCAAGAATAGATACCTTTTATTTTTGATATCTAAATTTTTTAATCAACTAAATCATGCTAAGATCTATATAAAAATAGATACATAAGGAACATATAACTTGGTCTGCATCAAAAAAAGAGATGAATGGAAGATTGTATTTTGAACAAGATATGGATATTTTGAATATAATGTTAGGCTTTTTGGAGTCATAAATACACCAATTGCTTTTCAACATCTCATAAATGATATTTTTTATGAATTTTTAGATAATTTTATTATCTATTATATAGATACTATTTTAATCTACTCTAAAAACATAAGATGATGAATTATATGTTTGTCACGTGTTATAAAAACTTAGAGATATGGAATTATATGCCAAGATGGAAAAGTGTGTATTTCACATTACTGAAGTTGACTTCTCAGAATATATCATTTTCAATGATGGTTTCAAGATGGATCCTAAGAAAGTCTAGACAATCATGGACTAGAAGATTCTAAAAATAATAAAGGATGTACAATGCTTTTTGAGATTTGTCAATTACTATTGAATCATAATCAAGAACTTTTTTCAAGTTGTAGTTCCACTTACATGCTTAACATATACAGACAAATTTGAGTAGAATAAAGAAGCAGAAGTATTGTTTGAAGCTTTAAAGTCAACTTTTACTTCTACACCAATCTTATATTGTATTGACTTTTTTAAGGTATTTTTTATTAAAAAAAATACATCAAACTTTATTTTGAATATAATATTATCATAAATAGAAGCAAATGGAAAATTCTGTCTAATAGCTTTTTAATCTAAGAAATTTTCAACAGCAGAGATCAACTATAAAATCCATGATAAAGAAAGTCTTACAATTATAGATTCTTTTCAAGAATGACATTATTATCTAGAAGGTGCTTCTACTCCAATCACTATTGTCACGTTGTGGTTTGGCTATCAAGTGAAAATAATATATATATATATTTAATGTGTAATTTATTACATAACTAAGTAAGAGCCTAATCAATAGATTTTATTGATTATAAAATATGGTTAGATTATTAATTTAGAAGGAATTTATTTAAAAAGGCTATTATTAAAGTTTATATAATTTTTTTTTTATAGTGATTTTTGAGATTGATTTTATATTGACAATAACTTTTATATATATCTTGAGTCACCTTTATTAGATATTGGTGATTCTTGAGATCTTATTTATTTCTATTACTTGATATTTAGAACATATGTTATATAAATCTTATTAAAAAGAAGGTTGAATAGTTGGGCTATTGATGTAGATGAATGGAGATGGATGATAGAAGTTTCTATTCTTATTGGTCAAAAGTCATATCTAATGGGCTTCAAGGAGGCTACCCAAGGCCTTATTAGAAATTAGGATTTATTTTTTGAGAGGATTCAAATATCAAAGATTAAGATTAGTAAGTTTAAATTTTTTGCTATAGTTTTGGTATAGAAATTGTATAATTTGGATTTTTTATGAATAAAATATGGGCGTTCAAAGTTAAGGTGTTAAAATTATATCTATTATTAGTCTTTTGGATATAACTCACTTATACAAAAAAAAATAGAAGATTGGCAATTAGAGTTGAAAAGAGTAAATTTTTTATTATATTTTTTATATATGGCTCAATCAAATTCAAATTGGGATGAAGGAGATATTGGAAGTTGAAATTAGTGCTTATAATCTAAAGATAGTAAATAACCCTACTTAATTAGTAATTATATTTTGAGCTATATTTTAGGCAATTTAATAAATTTTGGATTCAAAATTTTTAAAAATATATATGTTTATATTTAAAAACTATGTACAAAAATTTTATAGCATTAGGATTTTGGATCTGTGAGATATGAAGAAAATAGTGCTAGGATGTCTATAAATTAGGGTTTTAAATACTTATTAGGATTTTAAAGATATTGAAAAATTGAAAGCAAATTTATAGTTGATTTTTTTGTAGTAAAACTTAAGAATACTACCTATAATTTCAAATTTTTTTATAAAAACTAAACATCTGGATCAAGAGTTATTGAATTTTAAAGTTCAAAAGAAATAAATCCTTGCAGGTGAATAAATTATTGAAGGTTTTTATTGCAATTTAAGTATTTTGTACAAACAAAAGGGATTTTTAGGAGCAAAGACTTTATAGAGGTAGAGAAATAGATATATTAAATTATAATAAAATTTTGATATAAAGATGGAATTTTAAAAGAAAATTATGGATTTTTTTTAAAAATTATTGGCAATCTAACTTATTATCAACTTGTTATTTGTGATTTTATAAAGAAAAGAGGTATTAAGAAATTTCTATATGCCATAGGAGGACTTTATGTATAAACCTACTTAAATACAAGAGGTTTTACTAGTATAATTTTTTTTTGTAATATTATCATGTTATTTATTTTTTTTTATTAAAGACAAATCATTTGTTAGAGTCTTGCCAATAAGTTATAAGAAACTCTTTACAATCAGATATCCAATGTATTTCCGAATTGAAGATCATCCCACACAACACTATATATATAGATGTCAAAG
This sequence comes from Physcomitrellopsis africana, assembly GCA_036785485.1. Classification (NCBI taxonomy): domain Eukaryota; kingdom Viridiplantae; phylum Streptophyta; class Bryopsida; order Funariales; family Funariaceae; genus Physcomitrellopsis; species Physcomitrellopsis africana. Next base: position 73,961 of record JAWRVF010000476.1, on the reverse strand, counting down.
ATATGAATCATAAAAGAACAAAATGTCAATATACTCTTGTGTTATTCAAAAGAAGAGAAAATTCCTTGAAGATAGAATAATATTAAAACTAGAATGGCTATTACCAAAGACAAGAAGACTAGAGATTTTCAAAATAAAACTAAGAACAATAAAAGTGTTGACAAGAGTGAAGAAGACTTCACTCTTATTTCTATATATATTATCTACCTAAGAGCTACGTGGCAGCATTCTATAGCACCTCTAATGCGTGTCCAATTTGTAAGATACATGTCAAACTTGCAAGACAAGTTTTCTATATATGCACCTTGTATTTAGCTTGTTCCACAAGCTATGAACATGTGCAACATGTGGTTAATTTATTGGCCAAGTTTCTAATCTATTTTTACTTACTTCTACCTAAATAATTATTAGAGTAAATCTTATGTCCATGATATTACCTTCCCTTCTAAGGACGAGTTCTATAAGCAGCAATTATTACATATTGAGAAAGTCCAAGATGCGCCGATTTATATTTGCCACATACTTTGATATTTGTTTCCTTTGAAGGTAGTTGATAGGTCTTTACATCCATTGATAGTATCTCATATTAGGATAGAAGGACCATCCTAATATTTGATCATTGTTGAGGCCTTCATAACTTCCTTCAAAAAAATATTTAAAACATCATTAAGAATAGTTCTTACCTCTAAAAATATTATCAAATATCAAAAGTCTCTTCTAAGGTCATAATACCAAACACATTGTATCTCGCTATTAATTCAAAAAAAAACATGTCGTTCTTGAGGATCTTCATTTCTATTCCATTGTTTCAAAGGTTGTGATAGTTGTAATGTATCGTCTGATAAGTTATCAAACAATAGCTCTTGAGTTGAATTTGTTGGTTGTTGATTCTCTATCTCTTTGATACTAAAAAAATCAAATAATGATACAAGATAGAATAAAATCTCTATTAAATATATTTTTTTTTATATCAAGGATTTTCTTGATTCTTTGTGATTATTATTTTATTTATTCTTCCTATATTGCCTAGAATAAATGTATAAAGGAGAAGTTTGAATACGAGGAAAGACTAAACTTATAAGATACATTTGTTAGGATTATATAATTAATTGCTTCCAATCAATAGAGTCTAATGAATACGTAAACATTTTAAAAAAACTCCGTCCACTTCATCTTTCTATTACTATGCAATCAAGAATAAACTTTGTAACACTACCTTCCATAATTCTTCTATTGTATTTTCTTGTCTTCCTTTGATTTCATAATAATATGAAGCGATATTGCATTGTTTTAATAGACTGCAAACAACTGCTTCACATTCCAATCATTGGAAATAATTTCTCACTAAGAATCCATTCCGAAAGTAATTGTCTCTCCAACATTCTCTTTTACTGCTCAATTCTCACAGCCAATATGACACAACATTTTCATTCACAATCAAATTACATTGATATATTTAATCTTTGACTTCTAATTTGATACACCAAACTCAATCATCAAACAACTTCAATTTCTTACTTATCCACATATAAATTGAATTTTTTATTTTTATTACTATACTTTTCAGTTTATATGGTACAATCCATTGGAATGTATTCTGGACTCTCCACTATAGTCTAACATAAAGAAAACAAAAGAAAGACATAGCGTCAAGTTTATCTCGGCTCTCGACTTTCACAGTCGGGCTCCAATTTCTTCTTCTCTATTCTCTTTATAATAAAGATCGAGGTACCAACTATTATTTCTCCTATCTTAACCACTTTTTCAACTAAATTTTCTATTTTATTGCCTATATTGGCGAGCTAATAGATTAATCATTTAATTTATCAATTTTTAATCCTTATTTTAATATTAAAATTATCTATTTATTCTACAGTCTTCATCTTAATTTTGATGGATGTCATTGATGAAAGGCATTGATTTTTGTAGATGCATTTGCTAGATTTTTGGATGGCTTCCATATATATTTATTAATATTATATCTATGCCAATATATAAATTATTTCAATCAATTTTGACTTTGCGTTGAATCTAAGACCTCTTCCACCTCAAATTCTTTATTATTATTTATTTTTATATGAGATAGTGGCATTTGTATATCCACTATCTTATATGGTTTAAACAATGACACATGAAATACAAGATAGATCTTTATAGATTTTGGTAGGTATAATTGATAAGCAATTAGATTGATCTATTCACAAATCAAAAATAATCTAAGTCTACAATATTCTAGCTTGTCACAAGGACAAATAGTCTTAATATTATAACAAAGTAATCATATCTTATCGCTTGTGTGGAATTGAAGTTATTTCTTATAATAGATATGTGCATTGATCTTTTGTCATTCTTGAGCTTCTTTTAATTGTACCTTTATTGTTGTATGTAGCTTTGACAACTGATTTGCCAAATCTTTTGCCATAGAATTATTAACTTTTGAAAAGTCAAAAGTATCAAGTTGTGGATGATAATAATAATTGGCAAAGAATGGAATTTATTAAATAGAAGAATGTATTGAATTATTATAAGAAAATTCTACTAATGGTAAAAGAATTATCTAATCATCTTGATGATAATTGATGATATACCTCCAATATTGCTCTAAAATTTGATTTATCTGTTTTGTTTGTCTATCAATTTGAGGGTGGAAAGCTGAAGATAGTTTTATATCCACCTTCAATATTTTGAAAAGGATTCTCTAAAATCTTGATACAAATTGTATCCTTCTAACTGATATAATATTCTTTGATAATCCATAATAGCGATAGATATTGTTATGGAAGAGTTTAGCTATTTTTTTATTTGTGATAGATTTTGTATATAATATAAAGTGTACCATCTTGGTGAAGCTGTCTACAATCACAAATATAGAATTATACAAACTTGAATTTGGAAGATCTGTAATAAAATCCATAGAAACAAAAGATCAAAAGCTGTTTTAATATAAGTAATAGTAAAAGAAGTTTGTAAGGTCAATGATAAGAAATTTTTAATCTTGAACAAACATTGCATAATTGTACAAATTCTTTAACAGCCTTTTACATTTAAAGCTATTAAAAATCTTTTTATATTAATTCCAAAATCTTATTATATTAATTCCAAAATCTTATTATATCTAAAATGTCTTATTTTAGGGAAGTTGTGCCAAACTTTAAGAGCACGTAGTTGTGCTTCACCTTTTAGAATATATAAGAATTCCTTGAAATAGAATAAATTATTCTTGAACTTGAACTTAGAAGTATCATTGAACTTAAATAAATAAATTTGAATATCATGAATAAGAAGATAAAGACATACTTGATTAGATTTATTTAAAGAAGATTGAATTAATAGTCAATGTTGATTTCATTGCTTGAAGATGAAATTGTTCTAACTTCAACAAGATTGTCTTTTATTTATTAAAAGCTGCATCTTATTTTTTAGGTGTAAGATAAGAATGTTTAAAAATGGCATCAGACAAAGCTTATTGTTTTTTTAGGTGATAAGTGATAATTAATTTGAATCTTAAGAAAGACATGCTCCAACGAGCCTAGCAATGATTCAAAATATGTGTTGACATAAAATACTTGAGATTCTTGTGATCTGTATATACAATGACTAAGTTAGAAGTATCTTCTAGATAGTAATGCAATTTTTAAAAAGAATCTACAATTATAAGAAGTTCTTTATCATGGATTTTGTAGTTGATTTCTATTACTGAAAATTTTCTAGAATAAAAAGCTATTGGGTGGAATTTATCATCTACTTCCATTTGTGATAGTATCATATTTAAAGCAAAATCTGATATATTTATTTCTATAAAAAATATCTTAAAAAAATTGACACAATATAAGATTGGTATAAAAGTACAAGCTATCTTCAAAGCTTTAAACAATATATATATATATATATATATATATATATATATATATATATTTTATTCCACTTAAGTTTATCTTTACAAGTTAAGTGTGTAAGTAGAATTACAATTTAAAAAAATTTCTTGATGAAGATTTGATAGTAATTGGCAAATTTCAAAAAGAATTATACATCCTTTATTATTTTTAGAATCTTCTAATCTATGATTGTTTGGATTTTTTTAGGATCCATCTTGAGATCATCATTCAAAATAATGTATCCTAGGAAGTCAACTTGAATAGTATGAAATACACACTTTTCTATCTTGGTATATAATCTTACATCTTTAAATTTTTATAACACACAACAAACATGAAGTTCATATTCTTTTATATTTTTAGAGTATATAAAAATGTTGTCTAAATAGCAGACAATAAAATCATCAAGAAATCCACAACAATCCATCTTTTTTCTTCGTAGTTAAGATAAAAACTCTTGTTGGAGACTTTAAATGGCATATGAAATTCTTAGCCAAGTTCTTGTCAATATACTCTTTCAATGCAGCCAACTTATTTTGTAATAAATTATAGATTGGTCCAAATGGTAGTTAAGCTCTTTCTTAAAGATCAATTGAATAATTAAAAGATCGATGCTCTAAAAGTACATCTATATTTTTTTTTTCAAAAATATCTTGAAAATTTTGATATTAGTTAAGAATACCACTTGTAGTCTTTTTAACATAAAAAATGGATATGGCATATATAACAAAAGATGATCTTTTTTTTGCTACATATATAAATTTTTTTGTACTTATCAATAAAGATTTGAATATACTAAAATTATATATATCTATTTGATTAATAAATTTTTGGATTAAACTACAAAAAAAATCAAGATTATAAGAAGTTCAATTTATTTGAGAATTATATTTTTTTAACCATGATAATCTTAAAATAATTAAATTAAAAAAATATTTAATCATATTAAATATTACTATACTATTATATTCTTTAATTGTTACATCTAAAAGAATAGTTTTATAGGTAATATCTCTAGAAGACAATGAACGGCCATCTATGACTTTTACATGCATAGATTTAGTTTTCTTAATTAGAAATATTTCTTATTTTTTGATAAAGTCTTTGTCTATGAAATAAGTTAAGGCTCCTAAATCTAATAAGGCAAAGGCTTTGTGATTTTTAGGTCCTAAAAATATATTTGTTAAAAATAAGGTAAGGGATCTAAAAAAAAATAAGGCCTTTATAAGATGTTGTACTTGATTCCAACGTCATGATCCTTATTGTAGTTGAAAAAACTTGTTTTCTAATAGCACAAACCTTCTTAACAATGTTGTTGTATTACGTGTTGTCCTATTTAGAAATGCATTGGGCACCTAGTTGTAGAGGGTGAGGTTGCAGTTTACAAATATTCAAGAAATCTTAATAGGTTTCATCCATATAAGAAGAATATGATTCAAATTTTAGTATAAGAATACTTAAGTTAATACAAAGTGCTTAAAAATATTCTTTTTGATAACTTCAACAATATATAAAATCCAATTGTTTTGTTACTTGTCACAATTAAGCCACTAAGATTTCTCTTTGCAAGTCTTAATCTTAGTCAATAAACTTTAGTAAGCTATAACTCTTAATCTAACTATCAACTTGGTATAAAATTTTATATACAAATGTAAATATAAGTCTTTTATATGCTCAAAAAATTTCAGCCCAACTCAACTTATAGATTGTGGAAAATCAACCAAAACCTGTACTATTATCACTTGGTCGCCAACTTGAAAGATGTTGTAGATATTTCAACAATAATTTCTCCTTTTCTAACTATTAATTTTAGCTAAAAATTAATATATAGCTTGATCTTCAAATCTTTTAATATCATGCCAAATTTTATTTTGATTTGATTAATAGGACTTTAGATATTACAAAAATTCTAAACATTTCTAAACCGCCAACTTCTTATACCTTTTTGTACTAAAACCAAATAAATCTCAGTTGCACTATTAGATTATTACAAATTTTTATTCAATCTTAGTACATTCAATTACCTACATATTATCAAACTTTTGATTATAGATGTTATACCAATTGCACAAAATAGCTTAGAGTGTTAGCCCTTACTTTATTGCATATAAATCCAATTTCTAATACAAAACTTGATTTTAGATAATAATTGCTAAGTCTTATCAAATCCTATAGAAACAAGTCTAATGCTTTTAAAAAAAACTTGAAGCTAGCTCTCCAATTCTAATTGCCAATCTCCAAATGACTCAATACCTTGCCCTTGATAGCTATTTTTGTGGCTAGAGATCTAACTTTGATCCTGTTCCATACACGATTAATCCTCGCGTATCAATCTAACTTATCTTAAGGGATTATAAACTTGATCCTATTTTTAACTTAATCTTAATATCAACCATATTAATTATTTATCTCTATTATTTGATTTTTATTAACTTATAACTTTTTAAAAGTAGCAAAAGAGTTTCTATAATCTAGAAGGAAAAATTAATAACTAATTTTTATCTATTAGCTATTAAGACAAGAAAATAATCTAAGAGACTTTTATAAAATATTTTTTAAATACCTTAAATTTCTATTGAACCAAGATAATTAAATATTAAATAGAAATCATTCTTATTTATATTTTTGCACTACATAAATGTGTTACAACATGACATCCACCTCCTTTGAACTTGCGCATTCTCTAGTATGCACTAAATGAACCATATGCCATTATTGGCATCACACCATCTCTTCATTTTCTATATCAAGTTCTTCATTATCATATTCATTATCCATTTCAAAATAATTATCTTCTTCAGAATCATTGATATTTTTAATATAATCCTTGACATTGATTTTTCTATCTTGCCATTTAAAAACCTTCACTTGCTTCTCAGCAGTAGGTATTTTCAATCTTATACCATTCAACTCCTTGAATGAATACGTGGCATTATCATGGACTGTTACCACTATATATGGTCCAAACCAATATTTTGAAAACTTTCGTAAAGCACTATGTTGGTTATCCAAATTATTATCATAAACAAGTATCTAATCACTTTTTGTAATTACTTTAGGCATCAATTAATGTTGTTTATCAAATTGAGCTTTATTCTTTAGCCTTGCCTCTTGTAATCATTTTAATATTAATTCCATATCTTCTGATCTTTTTTCAAGTTGCCAAATTCTAATAGCCAATAATTCTTCTCTTGTTAATCCATCTTCCCTAGGTAGCATACTCTAAGTTGGCACATATTCTTCAATTGGCATAATAGGTTTTTTACTTGTCATGAGTTCTACTAGCATATATCCTGTCATTGAACTATGTATTATTTTATCAGCCTAAAATGCATAAAATAGAAGTTGAATCCATTCCTTTACTTTTCCATTACAAGCTTTAACCAAGGCTTTTTATAATTGGTAGATGTTTATGTTCACTTTTTGTATTTCCCTCTAGATTATAAGCAATAGTCAATGACAATTTAATTCCGCATCTCTTAAAGAATTCACAAGCTTCATGTACATCCAATTCTCTGCGATTTGCAGTGATCTTTCTTATATATCCACAGCAACAAATAACATCCTCAAGTAAAAACGTGCAGATTCCTTCTATAGACTTTGTTCTTAATACCCTATCTTCTACTTGGTTTGATAAATCTTCATGACCCAAAACTAAATACCTTATTTGCTATAATTTCATTAGCATAATAATCAAATCCACAACCTATTTAAAATTAATAGCCAAAAGATATTTTGGATGTAGACCATCTCAAAGACATATATTTGAATACATTTGACAAGTTATATAAGATTCCACAAATGAAGTTATATCTTCATACATATTCTTCCATCAATATCATTCCTTCAATTTAACAAAAGTAGCCCAAATTCCTCTATATTCCATCCATAGACTATCAAAAAATTCCTTAAATAGTTTTTATTAATCTTTTTTAGTACCTACTACTCATTGTGGCATTTCAATGTTTGATTTTGGTCTCTTTCATAAAAATCCTCCTTATAATATGAATTTACATGCTTTTTTCCTAATCTATTTAAATTTTTTAATAAACCAATCAGTATGCTTGGTTAATATGTTCAAATAATGTCGAATATCCAATAATTGTCCTTCATAATTTTTTTCATGAAATGACTTATCTTTCTTATTCAATTGTAAAATTGAATAAAATTTTGTATCCACATAATCAATATCATGAATCATCTTATTTTCTCCATCATATTTTGCTTGAGATAGTATATTTGTTATTAGATTGTCTTTTCTCGTAACATATCTAAACTCTGAATTTAATGACTTGATATAAATAATTTATCTCAATATTGCAATATTTGGCATTGTACAATTAATAATCATTCTAAGTAATGGCAAACAATCTATTTCAATTACTACCATTGCCTCAATTAAGTAATCTTTTTCAACTTTCATAGTTGAAATAACTTCCTATAATTCCCTCTTCAGTTGTAAATATACAGGTTAGCAAGTACTTAGAACCTTAGCTCCAAATCAAACTACAAATTTGTGTTCATTTGAATCATCTTCACTTAGAGTCCATCTAATAGTAATTGGACTAATATCCAATATGAGAATCACTAATCTATTACACTTATAATCAATTTTTCTCAATATTAGAGGTGATATCAATAAATCCTTTAATCTTTGCAATGCTCTGATATACTTTTTTTCCTATTTGAATTAATAACCTTTGTGTAATAATTCATACAACGGATCTGCTATGTAAGCATAGTGAAGAATCTAAATATGATAAAATATACATACATCCAAAAACCTTCATACCTCTGTTAAAGAATTGCAATCTTCTTTCATTCTTTGAACTGCATCAATTTTAATTGGATCTGGTTTCCTTCCATAAAATCTACTTAAATGTCCAACAATTATAACTTTTTGTATTCCAAATATAGATTTTGTATCCGATAATGTAAAATGAATTTCTTCAAGCCAAGTCAATATCTTTTTATAATCTTATATATAATCAATAATATACTTGTGACATCCTCTCTTATCTAAAATTTCATCCTTATTTTCTTTCTTACATCTTTTTATAAAAATATCATCTAAAAAAGACATAATCTTTTCAGGAATAAAATCTCTCAACACCTTGTTTATCCCGTTCATCATATGTGCTACTGAATTGATAACACCTTGAGGAAGAGTATATATTTTAACTAGTCCAAGTGATATTCTCATTGTTGTCATGTCTCTATTCTCTATTATAAGTTGAAATTGGTCATAGCCTGAATATAAATCATCCATTGAATAGATTGTCCTTCCTGCAAACGTTTTAACAAATTCATCCACTATTGGTCCAATTCCTACATTCTTGATAGTCATTGCATTTACTAGTTGCATATCTTGAACAAATTATAATGATCCATTTTTTTTAGGTACTGTAAACCATCAACTAGAATATGGTGCAAAAGAAGGCTCCAAAATCTTCATCTTCATCTTCTCTTTTAATAATTCCACCAAACTTAGCAAATGTGCCTATGTGTTGTTTTCAATCGTGTCACTTATTCTACCAATATTGCCCAGAGTAAATCTATAAAGAGGGATTCGAACATAGGGAGAGACTATCCGCATTGAGTTAAACTGTTAGGGTCACATAATTAACTACCTACTGAACATTAGAGTCCAATGCACACGTACACGCTTTTTTTTAAAATATTGCCTTCCACTCTACTAGTTTTACTATTTTACAACTAAAGATACTTCGTGATACAACCCTCTACCAATATTTCTACTATAATCTTCTATCTTCTTCCAAATTCATAACAATAATTGACAATGTTACACCATTTCCACAGACTGCATACATCCGCTTCTTTCTCCAATCATTGGAAATAATTCCTCACCTACAACGTCTCTCGAAACAAATTGTTACTCCAATATTCTTCACCGCTCAACTCTCACAGTCAATATGGCATGACAGTCACATCCACAACTGAACTTCATTGACATAGCCGGTCTTCAACTTCCAATTCATCGCAAAGAATTTCATGTAACAAATAATTATAATTTCTTACTCATCTACATATATATAAATTTTCCGTTTTATTACTGTATTTCATCATTGACATGGTATAACCCTTCGAAATAGAATCCGGATCCTCTGCTATAGTCTAACAAAAGAAAAGAGAGAGAGGTAGCACCAAGCTTATCTCGGCTTAGGACCATCACAGTCTGGCCCTGACTCCCCCGTGCCAAATCGATTTATACATGCCCTGTCTATGTTAACTGCTACACAACCGATGATAACTACTTTTTTTTAACTTCTTCATCCATTCTGCCTTCTAAATTGGCCATTCATCGACTTCCTGCCTATTCTTAATCCTACAAATTATGTATTGTAAATCCTAAAATTCCTACCCATTCTACATAGCCCCACTCCTAATTGTGCAGCGCCCTCGCAAATACAGAATTGATAAAAATATTTGTTATGAAGCTGGCTCTTGAAATTGGGATGCTCCTGGATTCATAGAAGGTGCCTCTGCGTCTAGCCCTAATGGCACGTCTTCATCTTCCTCCGATAAATCGACATGATTATTCTTCGACTGCATTGTAAAATCTTCATTATCCGCTCTCAATTCCCAAACTTGAGCCTCCAATTGTAGAATCCTGGCATCTTTCGCCTCTAATTGGCGCCCTTGTTGCTTCATCTTCTCTTCCAACTCACTAGTACTTGAAACTGGTAGAATAGATACTTGTGGCCAAATGACATTGGCCAAGTCACCCTCCAATTTTCCCACTTCACCCTTCAAGGCACCAATTTCTGCCTGCAGCTTATCCATTCCAATTCTGTATTGGTCTCCCAATTCTACCTTTTCATGTTCCAATTTTGCTACTTTCTCATGCTTTGCCTGCAACTGATACTTCAACGTGTCCTGTTCCAAATCCCATATCTTGCAATTCTCTATTAATTCTTGCTTTTGGCCGTTCACGATTCTTTGAATGTGATCTTTATCATTCATCCAATTTTTCTTTTCCTCCGCTAACTTCCGCTCCACTGCCAGCTTGGATTCCGTCTTTGCCCTAATTAGGTGACCTTATTCCACAATTTGGCGGCTTTTCTCCATTATCTCCTTGTGGCTCGATTCCAATTGTTATCTTAAATTTCCTTCCAGCTGATCCACTATAAGCTGCAATTGGGAAATTTGACCCAATATTATTTTCGTGAGGTTCCCTCCCTCCAATATTCCGATGTTCAAAATTGGAGCCTCAGTCACCCTTTCAATTACTGCACAAATTGAAACTCGCCTTGGTGTTGTCTCTGGGATAGCCTCCTGTTCTCGCGATCTACTTGATTCTCCAATTTCATACACCACTACCCCTAGACCAACTGGTAGACTCCGCATACCCTGTTGCGGTATTGGAGAAGGTATACTCTTCTCCCCTGCTGATTGACTTAACGTATGTGTAATAATGGAGTGTACATAGTTAAAGCATAACAAAGAAGCAAATTTATCCATTTTTTGCTTGGCTCCCATTTTTGCATGGATATGGGTTGCTACAAAGGCTGTCCAATTAAAGACCATGCCTTCAAGTGTTCCAATCACAGCAAACAATAAATGCTTGGACATGTACATGGTATGTCGATTTAAGCCTAGCCGCTTTTGAACAAATCACATCCACTCCGCAAGCTCTAGAGTAAGTGCCTCCGCCACTTTCCACCTTTGATTCTTCTCAAAGGACGTCATGTTGCCTTTGAAGTAACTTCTCGGTTTGAAGTCACTCGACACTTTGACTCCTATCGCTAACTCACATATTAATAAATATAATATCTTCTGTAAGATACTCTCATCGATTCCAATTATTTTCCCTTTTACTACACTAGAACCATCCTCTGGGTCGTAATTTTCTATATACTCTGCCACTAGTTCTATATCAATTGGAGGCAAATTATCCGATCCTTGCAAAAACACGTACATGTGTATATTTCTAAAATCTCTCTGTCTTTGTGGACACCAACAGATTTCCAATTTCATTGGCTCCATGTTGGTGACCACCATGAGGGACGGCGATTGCAAATTACTCTTACTTCGCATGTTTCGAACATTCTCCTCTCTGTCCGCAGCTCTCTTTGACCTTTCCATCAACATTATATAGTATTGACTACGTACTCTTTGCTCGAATTAATAATTATTTTCTAATAACAAAACACTCTATATTTCAATAAGCATACAATCGAACAACCAAGCTCAAAACAGAATGCTAACAAAAACTCTCACTAAGTGCCCCACTCCTAATCTTTTACTCGGGGTCTAAAGCAACAATCTTTAAACCAGTGTACTAGATCATCACTTCTGATTTGCCTGATTAGGCCGTATTAGGACCCAAAATTGACCATCAGCCATCTTTTCTAACCATCATGCACTTTCAATAAAAGTAAGCTATCATGAACATGTACACCCTCTTCCTTCCAATTTTGAAAACCCATCTCGGATTTACGTAAAATAAAGACGTAAACAATTGTCATTAACTCGAGTGGTAAATTGAGAATCTATAAAATCTTCCAATTGAACTGAATCATTAGGAAAGGCTTCAATTTCTCGATAGGGTCTATGCCAATGGACTTAGAATTTTCCCAAAAAATGGTGAAAGCGACTATCATAAAGAAACACTAGATCATTGGGCATAAAAGATTTAGGACGTAATTTACTATTATAATAACTCTTATGGCGGCGTTGTGTAGCTTCTATAGTGAAAAGGGCCATAGCCCTAACTTCATCCAATTTGTCCAATTATACTAACCGATGTTGGAAGGATTCCTTGTCACCAAGACGTTCATCCACTGTAATTCGTAAACTTGAAACTTCCAATTCAATTGGTAATATTGCCTCTTGCCCGTACACCAATTGGAATGGGGTGGAACTGGTAGTCACTTTATACACAGTACAATATGCCCACAAGGCTACGAACAATTTTGTATCCCAGTTTGTTCCCACACCAGACACTGTTTTCATTAAAATTTTATACAAAATACCGTTGGTCTTTTCAGTCTACCCATTGGCCTGAGGATGATATGGGGTTGTCTTTTGATGCTTGATCTTGTATTTATCTGTCAAAGCCGCAATTGTAGAATTAATAAAATAGGTTCCACGATCACTAACCAATTCTTTGGGACACCCAAATCGAGTGATAATGTTCTCATATAAAAACATGGCTACGGTATTAGCATTATCAATTTTTGTTGCCATCGCCTCCGCCCATTTTGTCACGTAATCCGTCGCTACCAAAATATATCTTTTTTGCCCATTGCGCGAGGCTAATACGATTGGTCCTACAAAATCAATATTCCATTTTTCAAACGGTGCTTATGCTAAAATTGGTACCAACAACATGGCAAAAATTCTTGTAGGTCTACCAATACGCTGACAAGGATCACAACGTCGGACGTATTGGTGTGCATCTGAGAACATTATTAACCACCAATATCTAGCCATTAAAGCTTTGGAGGCAGTGTTGTCACTGGCAAAATGCCTTCCACAACTATCCAAATGACATCCTTTCAATATAGTACGTATTTCACTTTGAAAAATATAGTGGCATAGAATTCCATCTCTCCCTTGCTTATACAAGGCGTCTCCAATCATTGTATATGGAGCACTTTTCAAAATCAAGCGTTTCTTAAGTTTCTCACTATATGTAGGTGGAAATGTCTGAAATGTTAGATACTGGATCAATTCATTATATTCTGGGGTGATCACACCGACGACAAATAATTCCGCATCAGGAAGTGCATCATTGATAGATTCATTATCAAATATATTGGACAATTGAGATCTGCATTGGCATATTTCTTTTCAGGTCAAACATTAATAGTAAAATTAAATTCTTGAAAGAATAATATCCATCGAGCAATGCGTCCACTCAATTGAGGTTTATTAATCATATATTTAAGAGCATCATGATCGACATGAAACACAAATAGATTACTAAGCAAATAATGCCAAAATTTCTAGATAGAATAGATCATGCCCAAGGCTTCCCGTTTAGTCATAGTGTAATTTCGTTCCGCAGCAATAAATTGTCGACTAACATAATAAATGGGATGATCCAAATTCTTTTCATCTTTTTGGCTTAACACGGATCCAATAGCAACATTCGAGGCATCAACATAAACATGAAAGGATTTTGTCCTACAAGGTGCAACAAGTATTGGTGCTCACACCAATTTTTGTTTTAATTCCTCAAACGCAACTGTATATTCCTCAGTCCAAATTGGACTAGATCCATCCGATGGTGATTTTTTTAAGAGATTTATTAACGATTGACATATTTCTGCAAATAAATGAATGAATCGCTTATAATAACTGACATGGCCTACGAAACCCCGAACACTAGATACTATTTTTGGCTTTGATAAAGCCAATATACGAGTAACTTTATTTGGGTCAATAGCGATACCAGCCGCGGAAACGATGTGTCCCAAAAGCTTCCCCAATGGTATGCCAAATTGATATTTCTCAGAATTCAAAGATATCCCATATTTATCACATTGGTCCAAACAATTACCAAGATGTTCCAAATGATTGGCTGTTGTACTGAATGTGCAAAAATCATCTAAAAATATCTCCATCAATAATCGTAAATAGTCTTGATAAGCTTGCATTATTATCCTTTGAAATGTGGCCAGTGTTGGGTAGAGAGAATTCACCTTGGGAAAACGTCAGGTTTCTATCTGCTACTAGAATTAGCAATGAACATGAGAGGAAGCCGTGCAAGTATCTTCTATACTTGCACAATATTTGTTCAAGTTTTCAAATTATACTTATATTATATTTGTACAACACTTGTACAACTATAAAGTATAAATCCTTGAATAATACTTGTATAAATACTTATATAATCTTTAATATAATACTTATATAAATACTTGTATAAATATTATGTATAATTCTTGATATAATACTTATATAAATACTTATATAAATATTATGTATAATATTTTTAGAATACTTGTATAAATACTTGATATAAATACAAGTATATATATTTATATAATAGGTATAAGCAAAGTGTGTATATATTCAAGTATTCCTCAAATACAACCACATATGAGGAATAAAAGTTATACAACAAGCTAAAACTAAATAAATCACTAAAAATTCATCCAAAAGTCAAATCAAGTGTACTTATAGCCTATAGAAAGCCAATAATCCATTGTAAAACATATCAAAATTTCACAAATAGATGACTTACCATTTAAAAGTTATAGCTAAAAGAAATAGGCACTAAAATTTCCAAGCAAATGCAAAGGCAGCAAAGCTCCTCTTCACTTTAGCCTTTGTTGTGATTACTTCCCTTCTCCAAATTGGACATGCAATAGCTTTTTAGAAATATCACTCTATTATCTAACTTATTCTAAACTTTTGCATGCATGCCTCTCAAACTCCAGATTTTGTAGCTAGTTGATTCTACGCTTCAAATCCTAGCAACAATTTGCCCTCTTTGACATTTCAGGGCTTATAAAACTTTCATCAAAGCTCTAAATGTATTGATTTTTGTTTTTATGGAAAGCTTACACAAGCTACTATAAGCACCTAAATTATCAAAAAGATTGAAGAGACTGTCCGACTTGGGTGGTTGAACAAAGTCTCTACCCCTCTTCATCACGTTGCAGCAAATCCTTTCCCACTCTCAAGCTTACAACTTTTTCTCTCCAACTCCAAATGCTACAAGAAATATCTTGATAGAAAGTTAGTACACTTTTCTACACTCTCTATAAATTTCACTAAGAAAGAGTTGAAATCAAACTTGCAGTGGCAGCTCGAAGTTTCTGCCCCTCTTCATCGGGTGGCAGCAAACCCTACTCTACTAAAACAAGCATAATGTTTTGCTCACAACTCCAAAACAAGCAAGTGAGTAAGTTTCAGAATCCTCACAACTTGAAGAATACACCCACCAATTTTCATTACAAACGCTTCTATATTCTTGGAGCTATCTCTCTCCAAAGTTCACCACTCAAAATTGCCCAAATCCTAGGTCTAGCAAGAGGAGTATATCTCTCTTTCTTTTTATATTAGACTATGAGACGCCCACATGGGCAGCCAAATCCTATTGGATAGGCCCTATTCACCCCATGCTCTTTTTTCTTACCCCTCACAAGGTCTATTCTATTTCAAAGTCAACAAGAAAGATAAATCAACCTTTACCTTTCTTCTAATTACAAAAGAGTCTATTCTAGGATATAAGTAAGATAGGAACAAAACAAATAGCCATCTTAATTCACTAATTAAGTGGCTATAATAAATCCTCTCCTTATAATATCTTCTAAAATAACCTCTAGCACTCACACATATATTAACAATAGATACAAGATATTTAATATTTTTATACACTGCACGTAAATGCAGTATGACACCGGGGCGTTACATAACCCAAATGGCATGACTTTATAAGCAAATATGCCCCAATTTGTAGTAAAAGTAGTCTTCAACTGGTCTTCTTCTGTAATTTTTATTTGATTATAACCCAAGAATCCGTCCAAAAAAGAATAACATTCATGCCCAGCTACTGCGTCCAGTATACTATCCGTAAAAGGTAAAGGAAAATAATCCTTCTTAGTAGCTGCGTTTAATTTATGGAAGTCTTGACAGATACAAATTTTTCCATTTTTCTTCGACACTATCACAATTAGTGAAATCCATTCACTATATGGGACTGGATATATGAAGCCCACGTCTAAAAATTTATCTATTTCTTCTTTGACCATGAGAAAATATTTTGGATTAAGACGGTGTTGTATTTGACAAACTGATATAGCATCTTCCTCTAAGGTAATTCGATGTTCACAAACTTTGGTAGGAATATCTTTTAAATCTGCATACAACAAAGCATAAGCAAATTTATGATTTAGAAAGAATTCTTTCTAATTTCTTAGTTTTGTATCCGTAATACCGCTGTATATTTTGATAATCTGGGGTGTTTCATTAGAACCCAAATTAATGGATTGGCACACAGGTTCCTCCTTAATCTCCGGATTGATTTCTCCTTTTGCTTTGAATCCGTCATATGGTCCGGCAAAACGAACTTACCCAATTCTGGTTCCAATGTATTGACTTCATTTACCGCGCGATTATTCATCCAATCCGCGATGACATTGTTAGAATTCTCTGCACTCTCTTTATACAAAAAATATTCCCTTGGCCCTCCATACTGATATAACACGCCTTGTTTCCGCATGTGAACAAGGTCCTTATCAACTTGCATTGCATTATTAACTTCGTCATACTCTGCCTCAAATTAGACCTCATCTTCAGATGTTGCTTCTATGCCCATAATTTGAGACTCTCTATGATATTGAACTGGGTACATCTGTAAAACAATCTTGTCATTACCCTCCCCAATAGTTAACGTTCCACGGCCCCAATCGTTCTTAGCTTTGGTTTGATATAGCCACGGCCGATCCAAAAATATTGGATATGGTAAAGTGAAACTCTCTGATCAGAAAACAATATAATCAATTTCATACGTAATTCCCGCAATTATAATATTAATATTACGTAAGATATCCATTGGTTTAACTCTACTATGATCTGCCATTCTTAATACCAATGTCGTGGGTACTAATTGTTTTAAATCCAACTCCTCCATTGTATCGGCATTCATTAAGTTTACACTAGAGCCACCATCCACTTGAACTCTAGGAATGAGAATACCATCAATTGATACATCGATAGGTGGTGCTCCCAGATCGGGATTCAAACTAACCTCATGAATTTCTTTATTATGAGTTCTACATCGTATTAACGAGGAATTCAATATAAAACGACATTCTGATACAACTGTTAACAATTGCTTCATTGTAATAGAAGGTTTAATTTCATCCAAATCTTTCATAATATCATATGGTTTCATATTGGCAATGATTCCCAAGGCCCTTTTCTTTTTCATAGGTTTTAATTTGACCCCTTGAGATAATTTTTTTATGGAATTTGGAACTAGAACTACTGAATGAACTTTGTCGTAAAATTTTTCCATCAGAGGATCTTTTAATGGATAAGGTGGCTCTTGAAACTTTGAAGATATTAGTACTGGTTTTGGTTGAACCAATATCTTGGGGCTAAGGACATCCTCAAGTTGCATAGACAAATTGGATCCATTCATTGATAATACCTTTGATATTGGTATTAGATTTGGAATACCATTCAATGGATTATATTGGTCTGCAAGTAGTACTTCCAATTGTTGAATTGGATCTTTTTCCTTTTTCTGGGCTAGAGTAAGTACTGCATGGATGCATTCCACCCGATGTCGGGGTAGAGAGAATCTGCCTCAAGAAAGAGCTGGGCTTCTG
The DNA here is from genome assembly GCA_036785485.1 of Physcomitrellopsis africana. Lineage (NCBI taxonomy): Eukaryota > Viridiplantae > Streptophyta > Bryopsida > Funariales > Funariaceae > Physcomitrellopsis > Physcomitrellopsis africana. The sequence continues at coordinate 55,774 of JAWRVF010000476.1, read as the reverse complement.
GCTGCCACTAATTATTCAAGCAAGATTCAAGTATAATAAAAACCCCCAATTTTATATAAAAGAGATCTCCATAGGGCTATTACACCCAATACACAAGCCTAATTTCCTCAAACCACTCAAAACATAACAAAATACTCTAAACCCTCATTCCCCCGTAGGAAGGGAATTTTTCCCGAACTTCAATAACCCATAACTTTTAATCCAACCGTCCAAAACTACTCCAAATTTTCATGAAGTACTGATATATTCTTCACAACTACCACCACAAATTTCAACCGTTGATTCATTATCGATCTTTAGATATCGCCAAAACCCTAGCAGTAGCTTTAAACCCTTGTTTACAAACACCCGTGTACTAAATTCTTCATATCTCACAATCTAAAAGTCTAAATGCTATGAAATTTGTATGTATAGCTTCTTATCACAAAATGTCACATTCTCCAAGAAGTTTGAGCCAAAATTTCGTCTGAAAACTCAAGTTATGGCTCAAAGCATAACTATTAACAACACAGTGTGCTTACTGCCTTGGAATTGGATGCGCTGTCTTCAACTCTTCATATCTCCTTTGTTTAAACTCAAAACTTAAGAATTCCTTCGTAACAGACGTAGATCTTGAAATCACCTTTCCAATCGCACCGTCCGATCTCCAAAAGCCTCCATACAACTCCGCGAAATTTCCAAAAGAGTGACAGTATATATGAAATCCACTCTTTAACTTTGAACAAGTATAACTTCTTCACCCTAACTCCAAATCGCCTAAAATTTCCTCTCAAACTATACCCAAAACCCTAAAATTTACAACTCTACCTCTGGAATTGCAAATCTCCTTTTTTTGAAGTCGCCGAAAACCCTTCTTAAGGTCGGAGGCAGCCTCCTCAAAGCCCATTGGGCATGGTATTCGACCAATAGGGATGAAGTTCCCTGTTCCTTGCCTTCATCCGACCATGGCTTGATTTTATCCCTCCCAATTAGCCTCTTACTAGCTTAAATTTTCATCCTTAAGTCCCCACCTTCTCTCAAGGCTTCATACTAAACATTTAGATCTTATAATTTTTAAATACCATAACTAAAATAAGTAAAATAAAATAAAATAAAGTTTCTTCTATCAACCATTTTTAATTTAACTTACTAACCATTCTAACACACATCTAGATTCATAAACATATAATATATTTTAACTAATTTTTACATACTGTAAGTAATTATAGTACGACATCGGTTTACCAGAAAATCTTATAGAACTCGATTATTATCCTCCATCTTACTTTGCAACTGGATATGTTGATCTCGATTATTAACATTAAACGGAGCATTGCATTGTTGGTAAATATGTCCAGATTGCTTACAATTTCCACATACTGGAGCATAATCATTATTGGCTCTAGGATTGAGACATTCACTAGCATAGTGTCCTAATTGCCTATATTGATAGCATCAAAGTGATCTTCTTCTTCCATTTGGAATATGGGGTGTCTCGACTGATATATATCGGCTAGGCTTATTGTAAGTTTGATGGATAAAGGATCCCGGCCAACCAATTGGTATTATAGGATGTGAAATTGGATTCTGAATAGGTGGATATTGGGATTGTCCTTATTGATTTTGCACAAAACCTTGAGAATTGGGGTCACCTTCTTGGTTATACTCAGAATTTTGAAAATTATAGAAATTTCTATTTTGTTTTATAGGACAATTCCCGTTCCAACCAAACCTATTTCCTATCTAAATTTGATTAACATCCCACAAAGTCGGATGAATCATGGTCTGATTTCCTAACTATTGTTGTCTTCTTAAATTCCAGCAATTGGTGGTTAAATACTTACCTCCACAAAATGTACATTGCACAGTCATTTGGGATGGTGAAGGGCACTCCATTACTAAATGGCCTTGCCCCTTACAATTACTGCACCAAATATTGGGGCGCATATTAGTTGGTTTATACCTCTTTTCCTTATCCTTTGTCAGGTTAACAGCCAACACGTCCATCTTTTTTGTCAAAGTTAACAACAAAGTCTCATTTGAATCCTTTGATACTAGTTCATTAGATAACTCCTTTATAGATATTGGTTTTTGATATGGGGAATATGGAGAATACGAAACTGCAGTTGTTGGTGGTACAGCCTACAATAGAATTATATTTACTATCTTTTGCGGATTGACACTAAGATTTGTGCCGTAGTCAATTGTCCTTGGGTAACTATTCGCTGTTTCATTCCAGGTTGGTATTTGATATCCTCTTTGAAATAGAATCATTGTGGCTCCTGTGGTTAAGAATTGGTCATAATGACATTCTTCCCATACCTTAGCTCGGTCAAGTGAGGCAGCCACAGTCGCAAGTTGGGCCTCCATTACAAACATCTTCAATTTTGGTGGATATAGTCCGTTAACCAATATAGACATAACAAACAAGTCTGACATTTGGTTATTTGGCCATTTTCGAAGGATATCTGCTACTCGGATATAATATGACTCCACCACTTCTCTCTATACCATTTTGCTATTCATTAATCTTTCTCTAAGATATTTTTTAAATCCTATTGATCGAAAATGAATCATAAATGCATTTTTTAATGCCTCCTAATTAGGAAATTGTCCCACGGGTTGGCGATTATACCATTCAAATGCCATGTCTTTCAAGGTCGCTAGTAGCCATCTTAATCAAATATCTTCAATTCTACCATTGTTGGCTACACATGCGGTCAAGAATTGAGACAAGTATTGTTCTAGGTCAGCTCCTGGCAGACCCCTAAAGGTATGTAATGGGGCTACACTAATTGAGCGATTACCCACCACACCCATTTGTACCGCAATTGGTACTACTGGATCCCCTACCGCCATTGAAGGTGACAATAATCTACTTACTTCCTTGTTAAAATAACTACTGCCTCCCTCAATTATTTTTTCCGGCCTCCGCAATTTGGTATTATTATCTGCAAATAATTTTATCGGTTGAAGTTGAGGTGAAAACGACGGATTTTGGAATACACTGTATTAGCCCTTATTGGCAAGCAATACATTCCCTACTGAAAAATTAGCCTTACTAAAATCGGCTGTATCCACTATTGGAAAAGTACCCAATGGAGTACCCAATTCTTCTGTGCTCTGTTTTCTTTCCATTAATGGGCTCAAGAGATACACTGGGCTACTCGCGGAGTTATCCGCGAGTACTTTTGGCAATTTCTTTAACGGTATATATGTCTGAAATATTAAAGATCTTTCATGTTCTTGATATGTTTGGATGTGCCAACAGGCATACAACCATGGTTTAATCTAACTCTGTCGATGCTTCTTTTTTAGCTTTCGTTCTTACTCGTCCCGCAATAAATTTCTTATTTGTGCTCTCTCTTGTCTTCCTTTCAACTGACATATTTTTTTCTGAGCAATATTCTCATTCTTATTAATCATAATATTTCATCATCTATTATTGATATTTCTTTCCATCACTAATTTAACTACTCATTCGGCAGTTAATTCCTAACACTCAATACTATTGTCAATCCTCGGCAACGGTGCCAAAATGTTGTTCTTGTTCGTCTTACTTACTCTACCAATACTACCCAGAGTAAATCTGTAAAGGGGGATTCAAATACAGGGAGAGACTATCCGCATTGAGTTAAACTGCTAGGATCACATAAGTAACTACCTATTGAATATTAGAGTCCAATGCACACGTACACGCTTTTCTCTAAAATATTACCTTCTACTCTATTAGTTTTATTATTTTATAATTAAAGATACTTCGTGATACAACCCTCCACCAATACTCTTACTATAATCTTCTATCTTTCGAATTCATAATAACAATTGACAATGTTACACCATTTCCACAGACTGCATACATCCGCTTCTTTCTCCAATCACTGGAAATAATTCCTCACCTACAACACCTCTCAAAACAAATTGTTGCTCCAATATTCTTCACCGCTCAACTCTCACAGTCAATATGGCATGACAGTCACATCCACAACCAAACTTCATTGACATAGCCGGTCTTCAACCTCCAATTCACCGCAAAGAACTTCATGTAACAAACAATCATAATTTCTTACTCATCCACATATATATAAATTTTCCGTTTTATTACTATATTTCATCATTGACATGGTATAACCCTTTGGAATAGAATCCGGATCCTCCGCTATAGTCTAATAAAAGAAAAGAGAGAGAGGTAGCACCAAGCTTACCTCGGCTTAGGACTATCACAATCTAGCCCCGATTCCTCCGTACCAAATCGATTTATACTTGCCCCGTCTATGTTAACTGCTACACAACCGATGATAACTATTTTTTTTAACTTCCTCATCCATTCTGTCTTCTAAATTGGCCATTCACCGACTTCCTGCCTATTCTTAATCCTACAAATTATGTATTGTAAATCCTAAAATTTCTACCCATTCTACACTTTGGTACAAGAATTGGTATCAAATTCCAAAGTACATGTGATATAGTAAAAATAACCATTAGAATTATAACATTTAGATCCACATATCTAATTTCATGAGATTCAAAGACAAATGATTTATCTTGTTTTGCTAACATCTCTTTGAAGCACTTAATTTCTTCTAGCAACAAAGAACCACCAAAATCAATATTTAATTCTTCAAAAGTTTCTTTAATGAACTTTAGTCCAATACTCCTTGCATCTCTTAAACTCTTTTCTTTTGATTTTTTTTTCCATCTGTTCTTTAGAATCTTTTAACAAAGATTCAACAACATGTTTCATCTTCTTATCTATTGTCTTATATTTTGTTTCAAGCATAACCTTTGGTGCTTGAAAAGATTCAAGTATAAAATAAATTTCTCTTCAATGAATTTATACAACCTTATTATCATCTGCTAATTCAATTGATGTAATCAATTTCAAAGAATCTTCTAATCCATCTTCTTCATAAACACCAAAAATCCTTTCATCACCCTTTAATATCTCCAATTCATATAATTATTTTTTAATATCACATAGTTTTTTTCTTTCTTTTCTTTTTAAACTTGTAACTTTTTTATACATAATACTTCCATTTTCAAAAATATCAATAAAACTTGTATTAAAGGTATCTACATCTTACAAGAGTATCTCTTCTTTTATACCTTCATAATCTCATTTTATAGTGGTACTCCTCAAAAATTTGTAAATTCTTCAACAACCCTTGGCAATCGATTCTCTTTTAATTTATCTTGATTTCATTCATAATTTGGAGGCACAATGAAAAATTATATTATCTTTTTCATATCCTCACTACAAATCTATGTATAAGCTGAACCATTATCAAGCACTTTTGTTTCCATTTAAGTTGTAATAATATAATGCTGATAAAAAATAAGAGGATAAGATGTTGCATCTTGAATAAAATTTTTTTGCTCTATTGTAACATCACCAATTTTACTTTTTATATCTAAGCAAGCACCATATAATTCACCTCATATATTATTAGCTACTTATATTATCTATCTATGCTCCATATCAATTGGTCACTTTTGTTTCATATAATGATTCTTAGACATAAGATTTATCTTTGAACCATAGTCAATCAAAGCAACAACTAGCTCATCCATATCTCCAATCTTCACTAATGCCTCTATAGTTGCTCTAGCCCAATGCTTTCAAGTATAATGACTCCAAATTTCTTTCTCTTTGTCACTTGGATCATCAAAATAATTACCAATGTCATCTTCTTCATCATCACATATATGTGAATCAATAGCATGATTTGATCCAACTTCATCCATTAATTGCCTCTTTTGCTTAATACTGTCAATAATGACATCATGGAATAATTTTTTTTTCAATTTCTAAAATCTCCTTCAATATAAACTCAACTTTGGCACTGAGCATACACTCTTCAAGCACCCCCTTTAAATCTGTTGCTGCTTCAATATCAGAGAGCAATTTATAAGTTATCAACTTATCTTTTTTTCTTAAGTCTTTTGATTTTTTCTTTAATAATATTGAGGCATCTTTCATTGGTAACTCTTGTGAGGCCATCTCATAAGCCTTATCTCTTCAAGTCTATCTGTTGGAAGAATTTTCTTCTCTTATCTCATTAGAATCATGTCTTCTATTTTCTTCTATCAAGGCTTCATATTGACTCTTAGAAATATAGGCATGCATTAATAAAACTTCCATAGGATCCTCCCAATCCATAGTTCCACAAATTATTGCAGCAATCTTCAATAAAGCTTCCTGTGGCATCTTCTTTTTATACATTGTAGAAAGGCCAAAGTCCACTTACTTCAATGTTTCTAAAAAAATCTTGTTTGCCATTGTCATCCACCTTAACACCATAACTTGCAACTTTCATTATTGTAATTCTATTTGCTTCTAAATAATCCTTAACTAGTGCTTTCATACCTCTTTTATTAAAATTAATTTGGAAAAAATCACTAGTATCTTTTAATGTCTCTTTTCCATCTTTCCAAAAAACAATGCCTTGTTGTACCATTTCATTGAATTCATTATAATCTTTTTGAGAATGAGAATCATCATTACATCAAATATATCTTTGGATATATCCTTGCTTAAAAGTAGCTTTTGAATTTATTATAGAAGTCTTTTCTTCAAGCCTTGCAAGTTTAATTTAAAGATCCCACATTCCACATATAATTTCTTTAATTTCCATATCTTCTTTCTTTGATATAATCATTGAAGGTTACACAATAGATACTATTAATTGTGAAGTAGTCACTTGAGTTTTAGATACTTGCACAATTTTTTGAATATTAATCCTATCCTTTCTCTTTTCTCTTTTTACAAAAAATTCCACTGCAGCTTCAACTTCTTTCCATTTTGTTGTCAACTCTTCATCTTCATCTTTATCCTCAAGAAGAATTTCTAATCTCTCTTGCAATTTTCCATCAACTGCTTGAAGAAATAATTCAACCTTGTTTAGTTCCAATGTTACCTTTTTTACTTTTGATAATCAAGAATACTGCCTTTCAAACTCCCTTAATAATTCGGTAGCTTCCAATTTCTTATTAGGATGCTTAATCTATTCCAAAAATGATTTTTTAGTGATCCAATCAAAGTCTTCTAAGAAATATTCATCTTTCAATGTGTAGAAGAATGTCTCCCAAGAACTTTCAAATTATTCTATAATTAATTTTATATATCCCTTAGTTCTAGCATTATAGCAAGCTCAAATTATCTTTTTTAAAAACTTGATTCAATTCTATTTTCTGCATATAATATCTTAAATATTTAGAAATATCCGTTCCATCAAATTGGTTAACCTTATTAACTAGTGCTTGCAATGCTTTGATTGCCAAAGCCTCATTGTCATCATTACCTTGTTGCTATTGCATAAACAATGTAAATACTTGAAATATATTGGAAATATTTGGATCCAGATACACATCTTGTCTACTATAAGAAAATCTATTTAAAGTTCTATTTGAAGATCTACTTGAAGCACTATCCAAAGCTCCATCATAATCTTCAAATTCAACCTTCTTGTCTTCTTGCACCATCAATTCCAAATAACCACAAATAAAATCTAACATCTTCCACCCCAAACTTTTATGTCGGGTTTATTATTTATATTGTATTATATGTCGTCCTATTTGGAAATGCATTTGGCACCTAGCTGTGAAAGGTGAGGTTGTGATTTACAAATACTCAAAAAATCTTAATAGGTTTTATCTATATAAGAAGACTATGATTCAAATTTCAATATAAGAGTGCTTAAGCCAATATAAAGTATTCAAAAACATTCTTTTTCATAGCTTCAACTATATATAAAATCCAATTGTTTTGTTACTTGTCACAATTTAACAACTAAGATTTCTTTTTGCAAGTCCTAACTTTAATTAATGAACTTTAATAAGCTATAATTCTTAATTTGGCTATCAACTTGATATAAAATTTTATATACAAATGTAAATATAAGTCTCTTATATATTTAAAAAGTTTCAATCCAATCCAACTTATAGATTGTGGAAAATCAACCAAAACTTGTACTAATGTCACTTGGTCGCCAACTTAAAAGTTGATGTAGATATCCCAATAATAATTTCTTCTTTTCCAACTATTAACTTCATCTAAAAATTAGTATGCAGCTTGATATTTAAATCTTCTAATACCACGCCAAATTTCATTTTGATTTGATTAATAGATCTTTAAATATCATAGAAATCCTAAACAACCTTAAATTGCCAACTTCTTGTACTTCTTTGTACTAAAAACCAAATAAATCTCAATTGCACTATTAGATTATTACAAGTTTTTGTTCAATCTTAGCACATTCAAGCATCCACATATTGTCAAACTTTTGACTATAAATGTTACACCAATTGCACAAAATAGTCGAGAGTGTTAGCCCTTATTTTATTGCATAAAAATCTAATTTCTAATACAAACCCTGATTTTAGATAAGAATTGTTAAGTCCTTCCAAATCCTATAAAAACAAGTTTATTGCTTCTAAAACAAGCATGAAGCTAACTCTCTAATTGTAAAAGCTGATCTCTAAATGATCCAATACTTTGCCCTTGGTGGCTATTTTTGTGGCTAGAGGTCTGATTTTGATCTTGTTCCATACACGGTCAACCCTTGGATATCAATCCAACTTATCCTAAGGATTTTTAAGCTTGACCCTACCCTCAACTTAATCCTAGTATCAACCATATTAATTATTTATCTCTTCTATCTTATTTTTATCAACTTATGGCTTTTTAAAAGAACAAAAGAGTTTCTACAACCTAGAAGGAAAAATTAATAACTAATTTTTATCAATTAGCTATTAAGATAAGAAAATAATCTAAAAGGCTTTCATATTTTTTTTTTTAAGTATCTTAAATTTCTATTGAACCAAGATAATTAATATTAAGTAGAAATCATTCTTATTCATATTTTTCATCACATAAATGTATTACAGTATAAGAACATTGAAACTTTTTTTTTTCAATGAAAGGTTTAAAATGTACCACATCAATTTGTATTAATTTTGGTTTAATCAAATAAATTTCTAGAAACTTAAGAGTTACTATTATTAATTGACTCGTTCCTCTCTAGCTGAATTTATATTCCTTGCATTGTTGTGTAATAACATAGCCATTAGGTGAAAGAGGAAAGGATTGATTATAATATATAGGAGCTCAAATGAAAATATTTTAACAAATTATCTTAGAATTATAGATAATAAAGAAGAAAGTATAAAAAAGTTAAAAGAGCTAATATTGCTTTTTTATAGAAGAGGCTTCTACTTACTTTGTATGGCTATAAATAAGACAAAAAAAAGAAAATTAGAAAAATAAATAATATAGACATCTTTGGGAAAGAGTTCAAAATAGATTTTAGCAAACTTTATCTAAAATTTTCCATAGTTGATATTCAAAGAGGATTGATTGTGACCTTGGATCAAAATCAAATCGTGAGGTATAAAATTGCGTGCCTATGGCTGATCTTGGAATCTTTTGCAGACCAAAAAATTGGATTATAGGGCAGATTTAAGAAAGTTTGTTTGAATATTGATTTTCAATGATTTGGAAAAAAATTAGCTTTATAAGATCTTTGCAAAGTTAAGGTTGTATTGAGTGACTCTAAATTTTATGAAGCAAAGAGGGATTTATAAATTTGAGCATTCCATAAGTTTATTTATAGATCTATAAATAAAAATTTAAAAATTTGTGAATATAATTGTGGTGAATACATATTATAAGTTTGAACTTGATTGAATGGTTTACTTAGAAGTTATCAAAGTTCAAGTAGATTGGGATCTTAGAAGTTGGGATTTTAGGATCGGTGAGAATTTCTTAGATATTTAGCAATCTACTTATTGGATTGATGTGAATTTTTCTTGTATGGATAGAAGACTAAATTTTCTATTTATATATAAATTTTAAGAGCAATTGAATGGTGCAAAAGAAAGATATTTGAATTAGGAGTTTGGCATCAAGGTTGGAGAAGGAGCGCAGTCTATACCTAAGTAGAAATTTAAGCTTAACTTCTATTTGGTAAGTTGGATCTCTTTCATTTTTTTGTGTATGTTGTCAATTTAATTATTAAAAAGTGTGCAAAATTTGGATTAAGATCAATAGTTAGATCATTAGCCATTGTAGTTTCAATCTATTATAGGATTTGATTAAGTTTTGTTAGGATTTGGTTAGGATTTGTTAAGATTGGATTAAGATTTATTAGGATTGGATTAAGATTTATTAGGATTGGATTCAAATTTGTTAGAATTTGATTAGGATTTATTAGGATTCGTTAGGATTCATTTAAAGTTTGATTAGGATTTGACTAGGATTTGATTAGAATTTAAATAGGATTTGGTTAGGATTTGAATAGGATTTGAATAGGATTTGAATAGGGTTTAACTAGGATTTGGTTAGAATTTGATTAAGATTTGAATTAGATTTTATTAAGATTTGGTTAAGATTTGGTTAAGATTTGATTAGGATTTGGTTAAGATTTGATTAGGTTTTGATTAAGATTTGACTAGGATTTTATTAGGATTTGACTAAGATTTGTTAAAATTTGATTATAGTTTGATTAGGATTTGAATATAATTTGACTAGGATTTGATTAATATTTGATTAGGATTTGAATAGGGTATGAATAGAATTTGACTAGGATTTAATTAGGATTTAATTAGGATTTAATTAGAATTTTATTAGGATTTGATTGGAATTTGATTAGGATTTGAATGTGATTTGACTAGAATTTGATTAGGATTTGATAAGGGTTTGATTAGGATTTGATTAGGGTTTGATTAAGATTTGACTAGATTTTGATTAAAGTTTGATTATAATTTTTATTTTTGATATTTTAAAAGATTTTATTTTAATATTTCTTTTGGATTTATATTAATATTTCTTTAAGGTTTCTTTATTATTTTATTATGACTTCTTTAGAAGTTCTTTGAAATTTTTTTTGTATATTTTTTTATAATTAATTAAAAATTTGATTTAATTTTTAATGATTGGACATACTTGTTAGTCTTTAATTGTAAATTTTACATAATTCTATTAGAAATATTATGACTTGTTGTTGTTATTTTTCTTTTATCTTCCATAGCCAAGTGCCCAATGCATTCTCAAGCAAGACTTCATGATATACGATAGCGCCTTTCAAATAATTGATTATTGTGTGTAATTGCTTAAGCAGTAATTTTTTCAAAGAGTATACTTTTAGTATTGTTAGTAACAAATCTTTGATGTTATCTTTTAATCTATAACAAAATTGATTGATAAGGACTTTGTTGTTCCATTCTACATTACAAGCAAGGTTTTAGAATTCTGCAGCATATATTGTACCTGATCGTGATTCTTGTCATAATATAAGAGCTTGGTCTTTGCTACCCTCTCTTGATCAGTTTCTTCAAATATGGCCGTAAATACTTCAAAGAATGAATTAAAATTATAAAAGAGTCGTGAATCTTTTTCTATCAAAGGTGCAAATCAAAACAATATACTTTTAGATAAAAGTGTGTCAATGAATCTAACTTGAGTAAATTCATTAGAATATTGAAAAAGATACAATCTTAAATATAGCTTATTTTGTTGCAAAAATCCTCAAAATTTTGATCTTATTCCATCAAACTTCTCAAGCATATTAATCTTTGCCCCCTTCATGCTTGTAGAGTAAAATTTCCTAAATTTGATTGTAAAGCTAATTTACTTGCTTCTTTGAATTGTATAACTTCTTAGCGTAGGTTCTAGACTTTTTCCATAGATGTAAGAATTGTACTTCTATAATTGATATTAATGATGCATGAAATTTTCATCCTAAGAATATTGATAAGCTTTTGAAGATCTATAATGGTTACAAATCTATTTTCACTCCTACTAAGCGTAGCATTTATGATCTTTGCTTCCATCTTAGACAACTTAATAATTCCACAATTTGAATTAAAGGAGGATAATCTACAACCTCTAATATCAAATAAAAATTTTTACAAAGAAAAATGATCCACTCTCTTTTAGGAAAAAAATCAAAGTTATAAAACAAAGAATATTAGTTTAAAGATAGATAGTTGATAACCTTTAAATGTAACAATAGAAGTGGAATAATCCATTCACTTCTTTAATACAAAATAAGAATATTGAAGCTTTATTCTTATCAAACTATCAAGGATATAAATTATATAAGAATAAAATATCAATACATTCTCATGTCATTCAAAAGAATAGAAAATCATTCAAAGATAGTATAATATTAAAATTAGAATGGCTATTGCCAAAGACAAGAAGACTAGAGACTCATAAAATAAGACTAAGAATAAAAAAATGCATTGACAAGAGTAAAAAAGGCTTCACTCTTATCTCTATATATACTATCTATCTAAGAGCTACATAGTGACATTTTTTTAGACCTCCAATGCATGTCCAATTTGTAAGACACATGTCAAATTTACAAGATAAGTTTCCAATATGTGCACCATGTATTTAGCTTATTCCACAAGCTACCAATATGTATGATACATGGCTAACTTGTTAGCTAAGTTTCTAACTTACTTCTATTTAAATAATTGTTGGAATAAATCTTATGTCTATAATAAACAATCATAAGAATCTTAAGTATTTCATGTCAACATGCATGTTAAATTGTCGTCAATCTTGTTGGAACATATTTTTATCAAGATTCAAGTTCATTATCACTTATCGATCAGGAAAACAACAAGGTCTATCTAATGCCCTTTTTAGATAATCTTATCTTATATTAAAAGAAGAAAATTTAGCTTTTAACCGATAAAGAATGATTTTCTTGAAGCCAAAATAATTTCATTAATTTTTTTGGCTTCAAAAAAATCTTGAAATTATTTTGGCAAAAGATTTTTTAGCAATAAAATCAACATTAATTGTTGACTTAACTTTCCTCAAACAAGTCCAATCAAGTATGTCTTTAGACCTTCTTATTCATGATAGTAAGAATAATTCATTTAAGTCTTATGATACTTCCAAATTTGAGTTCAAGAACAATCTATTCTATTTTGAAAGATTATTTTAAAAGGTGAAATATAATTACATGCTCTTGAAGCTCAGCATAACTTTCCTACAATATGATATTTTGGATATAACAAGACTTTGGAACAAATATCAAGAGATTTTTAGTGGCCTCAAATGTGGAAGGCTATTAAAGAATTTATATAGCTGTATAATATTTGTTCAAGATCAAAAATTCCTTGTCATCAATCTTATAGACTTCTCCAACCATTGTTTATACTAAAACAACTTTGGTCTTTTATTTCTATAGATTTTATTACAAATCTTCTAAATTTAAGTTCATATAATTTTATATTTGTAATTGTAGATCATTTCACCAAGATGGCATATTTTATATTAAGTACAAAATCTATCATAGGTGAAAAAATAGCTAAACTCTTCTTTGATAATATCTATTGCTATCATGGATTATCAAAGGATATTATATCAAATACATGGATGCAATTTGTATCAAGATTTTGAAGAATCCTTTTCAAACTACTGAAGATAGGCATAAAACTATCTTCAGCTTTCTATCTTCAAATTGATGGACAAATGGAATGGATAAATCAAGTTTTGGAGTAATATTTGAGGTGTACCATCAACTATTATTAAGATGATTGGACAACTCTTTTGCCATTAGTAGAGTTTGCTTACAATAATTCAATATATTCTTCTATTCAATAAACTCTATTCTTTGCTAATTATTATTATTATCCATAATTTGATACTTTTGATTTTTTAAAAGTTGATAATCATACATCAAAAGATTTGGCAAATTAGTTGTTAAAGCTATATGCAATAATAAAGGTACTATTAAAAAAAGCTCAAGAACAACAAAAGATCAATGTAAATATTTATTATAAGAAACAACCTCAAATCTATTTAGGTGATAAGATATGATTACTTTATCATAATATCAAGACTATTCATTTTTATGATAAGGTAAATTATTATAAATTTACATCATTTCTATTTTAGATATAAATTAATCCAGTTATTTATCAATTATATTGAAATGTATGAAGATTCGTCTTGTATTCCTCGTGTCATTGCTCGAATCATATAATACAATGGATATACATGGAAGAAAAAAAATACAACTACCTCCTATAGAAGTAGACAATAATAAAGTATTTGAGATGAAAGAGGTCTTAGATTCAAGACAACATCAAAATCAATTGTAATAACTTATACATTGGCATGAATATGATATTAGTTAATGCAAATGAGAGCCATTCAAGAATCTAACAAATATATTAGCCAAAGTCAATATATTTTATTGATGACATCCATCAAAATCAAGATAAAGAGTCAAGAAAATCTTTGCTATAAAATAAATTCAATAGAGATTTTATTCTAACTTGTATCATTATTTGCTATTCTTTTGAATTTTTTAGCATTAGAAAGATAGAGAATCAACAACCAACAAATTCAATTCAAGAGCTATTATTTGTTGACTTACTAGACAAGACATTTTGACTATCATAACCTTCAAGACGACGAAATAGAAATGTAGATCCTCAAGAATGATATATTCTTTCTTAGATTGATGGCAATATACAACGTGTTTAGTATCATGACCTCAGAAGAGACTCTCAAAGTTTGATGATACTTTTAAAGGTAGGAACTACTCATGATAGTATTCCAAATATTTTCTTTGAAAGAAGTTATGAAGGCCTGAACAATGATCAAATACTAGGGTGATTCTTCTATCCTAGTATGGAACACTATCGATGGCTAAGAGGACCTATCAACTATCTTCAAAGAGAATAAAGATCAAAGTATGTGGCAAATATAATTCAATGCATCTTAGACTTCCTCAACATGTAATTACTTCTCATCATAGAACCTGTCTTTAAAAAGAGGAATAATTTCACAAACATAAGATTTATTTTAATAATTATCTAGTTAATATGTATAGGTAGAAATAGATAAAAATAGATTAATTTGATAATATTTTATAGATAAGCTTTCTAAAAGCTTTATAGACACAATTTCACCTTTATACATATCTATAGGTGATTAGTAGGTTAGAAACTTGGCCAACAAGTTAGCCATGTGTTGCATATGTTAGTAGCTTGTGGAACAAGCTAAGATATATGGTGCTATCATATTATATGTTGTCATGTTTGGAAATGCATCGTATACCTGGCTATAGAGGGTGAAGTTGCAATTCATAAATACCCAAGAACCCTTAATAGGTTTTATCCGTATAAGAAGAATGTGATTGAATACCAATATGAAAGAACTTAAGTCAATATAAAGTGCTTAAAAATACTCTTTTTGATAACTTTATCTACATATAAATCCCAATTGCTTTGTTGCTGGTCACAATCAAGCAACTAAGATTTCTCTTTACAAACCCTACTCTTATCTAGTGAACTTCAATAAGCTATAACTTTTAATCCAACTATCAACTTCATATGAAACTTTGCACACAAATAGAAATATAAGTCTTCTATATGCTTAAAAAATTTCAATTCAATCCAACTTATAGATTATAAAAAATCAATCAAAATCCACACTCATCTCACTTGGCTGCTAGCTTGAAGGTTGATGTAGATATCCCATAGGCAAATTCTCCTTCTACAAATGTTAACTTCAGCTAAAATTTAATGTATAACTTGCTTTTTGATTCTTCTAATATTAAATCAAATTTCACCACAATTCAACTAATAGATCTTTAGATATCATAGAAATCCCAAATAATCCTAAATTGCCAATTTCTGGTACCTCTTTGTAGTAAAGATCACATAAATCTTAATTGCACTATTAGATTGTTATGAATTCTAATTCAGTATTAGCACACTCAATTTTCCACATATTATCAAAAATTTCAACTGTAGATGTCACTTCAATTGCACACTGTAGTTAAAAGTGCTAGTCCTAACTTTATTGCATAAAAACTTAACCTCCAGTACAAATCTTGGCTTTAAATATCAATTGCTAAGTCCTTCCAAATCCTATAGAAATAAGCTTGATATCTTTGGTACAAGCTTAAGGCTAATCCTTTAACCCTACTTGTAGATTTCCAAATGCCCTGATCTCTTGCCCTTGGTGGCTGTTTTTGTGGTTGGAAGTTTAATTTCAATCCTGTGTCATACACGGTCAACCCCCGGATAACAATCCAACTTATTCTAAGGATTTTTAAGCTTAATCCTATTCTCAACTTAACTCTAGTATCAATCATATTAATTATTTATTTTTTCTATTCTATTTTTTTTAATTTATGGCTTTTTAAAGATAGTAACAGAGTTTGTACAATTTAGAAGGAAAATTTAATAATTAATTTTTATCTATTAGCTATTAAAACAAGAAAGTAATCTAAGAGGCTTTCATAAACCTTTTTCTACTTTAGTTCAAGAGTCCTTGTATTTTCTAATGTTTGGCAATAGCCATTCTATTTTCTTCTTGGTAATATATACTTTCTTATTTCTATTTTGTCATTTTTCTTTGATATAGATTTCACTGATTTATGCATCTTCTTTCCGTCTGTTGTCATGTAGTAACACAGATATTAGGTGAAAAAAGAAAAGAACGATTATATTATAGAAGAATTCAAATGAAAATATTTTAGTTAATTATCTTAAAAATATGGATAGTAGATAAAGAAATAGCAAAAATTAAAAGATACTAATGTAGCTTTTTTATAGAAGAGACTTCTACTTACTTTCTATGCTCATAAATAAGGCAAAATAAAAGAGATTAAAAAAATAAATAATGTAGGTATCTTTAAGTAGGAATTAACAATAGGTTTTAATAAAATTTACCTCAAAATTTAAAGAGTTGATATCCAGAGAGAACTAGTTGTGAATTTAGATGAAAATCACATCCTAAGCTACAAAACCATGTGCCTATGACAAATGAAAAGTTCTTTGGTAGATTGGAAAGTAGGATTAGAAAGAAAATTTGAGAAGTTTTGTTTAAAAATTGATTTCAAATGATTTGGATAGAAATTGGCATTATAAAAACTTTGCAAAATCAAGGTTGATTTAGGTGACTTTGATTTTTGTGAAATAAAAGGGCATTTATATTTTTGAGCATTTTGTGAGTTTGATTATAGATCTATAGGTGAAAGTTTGTGGATTTGTGATTGTAGTTGTAGTTAATACATGTTGTAAGTTTGAACTTGATTAAATAGTTAAATTGAAGGTTATTAAAGTTTCATTGGATCGAGATCTTGGAAGTTGGGTTTTGAAGGTCAATGAGGGTTTTTAAGATAATTAATAATCTACTAATTGGAATGATGTGAGAATTATTTGTATAAATGATAGACTTGATTTTCTATCTTTGTATGAATTTTAGAAGCAATTGAATAATGAAAAGAAAAGATATTTGTATTGGAAGATTGGCATCAAGGTTGGAAAAAGAAGATGACCTATACTTAAGTAGAATTTTGAGCTTAACTTCTATTTAGTAAGTTGGATCTACTTCAATTTTTTTGTACATGTTATCAATTTAATTGTTGAAAGGTGTGTAAAATTTGGACTAAGATCAATAGTTAGATCATTAGCTATTATAATTTTATTTTGCTATAGGATTTATTAGAATTTTATTAGAATTTGATTAAGATTTATTAGGATTTAATTAGGATTTGTTAAGATTTATTAAAATTTGATTAAGATTTGATTAGAATTAATTAAAATTTATTTGGAATTTGATTAGGATTTGATTAGGATTTATTAAGAATTTAAGATTTGAATAGGATTTGATTAGGATTTGATTAGGATTTGATTAGGATTTGATTAGGATTTGATTAGGATTTGATTAAGATTTGACTAGGATTTGACTAGGATTTGACTAGGATTTGATTAAGATTTGACTAGGATTTGACTAAGGTTTGACTAAGATTTGATTAAATTTTGATTAGGATTTAATTAAGATTTGATTAGAATTCAATTAAGATTTATTAAGATTCATTTAAGATTTGATTAGAATTTCATTAGGATTTGAATAGGATTTGATTAAGATTTGATTAGAATTTGTTTAGAATTTGACTAAAATATGATTAAGATTTGAATAGGATTTGATTAGGATTTGATTAGGATTTGATTAAGATTTGATTAAGATTTGATTAGGATTTGATTAAGATTTGATTAGAATTTGATTAAATTTTGATTAGAATTTGAATAAGATTTGATTAGGATTTAATTAGAATTTGACTAAGATTTAATTAGAATTTGATTATAATATTTATTTTTTTATATTCAAAAAAAATTCTATTTTAAGATTTTTAAAAGATTTCTTTATTATTTCTTTATAATTTTTTTAGAAGTTTTTTAGGATTTTTTTTGGTATTTCTTTATAATTAATTAAAAATATAATTAAACTTTTTTAATGGTTGAGTATACTTGTTATTCTATAATTATAAATTTTACATAATTCTATTAGAGGTGTTAAGACTTGTTGCTATTTTTATTTTATCTTCTACAATCAGGTGCTTGGTGCATTTTTAAGTAAGACTTCACTTAATATGACACCATGTATAACTTGTTGCTTTATAGTTTTTTTGTGTTTTGGCCCTCAAAAGCCTCAAGCAATTGCCTTGTTGGATTGCAAGATATCCACTTATTTTTTAGATGAAGCATTTGCTAAGCTTCATAAAATTTGTATGGTACAAAAATCCAAATCTGTTCATATGGAAATAATAGATGAACAATCCTTATCCTCTATTAGTGTCATCCATAGAATTGTGTCTATAGAAGTGGCATTTGAAAACAATAGTAGCCAAATTGTGTTCAATATTATTAAGACTCTTTCAAATCCTATTATTTTCAAACTTTCTTAGATGAAAAAATATAATCCATCTATAGATTGGAAATCACAAAAAATGACATTTCTAATAGAAATTCCTACAAGAAAATTTTATAAAAAGTTATAAGTTAGTAAGCCTTTATTTATTGGAACAAAAGCCTTTATAAGATTGGCCAAAGAAGATACACCATTTATTATTTATGCAACTCTAACTAAAAAAGATATAGCATTATTGGCAATTATTTCAAAGTAGTATAGTAAATTTTAAGATATTTTTTAAAAAAAAAATACTATTATACTACTAAAACATTGACCATATGATTGTACCATAGATCTTCAAGAAAGAATGTAATTACTTTTTGCCCTAATTTATAACCTTTTTTAAAATAAAATTTTAATATTAAAAGATTATATTAATAAAAATCTTACAAAAAATTTCATTAAGCATTCAAAGTCTCCAACAAGTACACTTATACTCATTGTGAAAAAAATGATGATTCCTTGCATATGTGTATTGATTATAGAAGATTGAATGAGATAACAATGAAGAATTATTATCTACTATTATTAATTTCAAGACTTTTGGAACAATTTGGATAAGCCAAGATCTATATTAAAATAGATCTTTGTAGAATATACAATTTGATACGGATTAAAGAGGAAGACAAATAGAAGACCTCATTTTGGACAAAGTATGGATATTTTGAATATAATATCATATCCTTTGGATTAACAAATATACCCACTATCTTTTAATATTTAATAAATAATATCTTTTGAGAGCATCTAAACAAATTTATAGTAATCTATCTTGAATATATCTTCATCTATTTGAAAAATTTGGAGGAATATGAGGAGCATGTACAGTTGGTATTATAAAAATTAGGAGATGCAGGTTTATATACCAAGGTACAAAACTGTGTACATCATCAACAAAAGATGGAATTTTTGAGATATATCATATCTATTGAGGATTTGATGATGGATCTTAAGAAGGTGGAGGTGGTTATATAGTGGACTATTTTGAAGATTATAATAGATATATAATGCTTCCTTAAATTTGCCAATTTTTATTGGATTTTCATCAAAAATTATTCTCAAATTGCTACCTCTCTTACTCAATTCGCATACAAAGATAAGTTGGAATAGGGGCCTTAAATAGATAAGGCATTCTAAGATCACAAAACAATGTTTACAACAGCTTGAGTCTTAGTGCATTCAACTTTATAAAAACATTCTTCATAGACACCAATATTTCAAATTTTGTACTAGAGGTTATATTTCACAAATGGATATAAATAATAAACTCCATCTTATTGTATTTAATTCTTAAAAGTTTTTTGTTGTCAAAATTAATTATAAAATTCATAATAAAGAATTTTTTATTATTGTAGATTTTTTTTAAGAATAGCATCATTTTCTCAAAAGAGCAGTATATCCTGTGATTATAAATATAGATCACAAGAACTTGTAATACTTTATATCAGTTCAAATTTTTAATTGCCGTTAAGCTCTATAGAATATGTCGTTATCCGGATTTAACTTTGTTATCACTTATCAACCTAAGAAGCAATGAGAATTATCCAATGCTTTATTAAAGAGATCATATCTTATACCAAAGATTGGAGAGGCAGCATTTAATTAACGATATGCAACCTTGTTCAAATTAGAGCAATTTTGCCTTTATACCACTATTACATTAGCATCTATTAATTCTAGTTTCTTTAATAAGATGTGTATTGCAATCACTAATTATGCTTTAGTTCTTGATATCAAGCATTGCTTCAATATAAATACTGACTAGTTCTAGCTTAAGAAAGACCTTTTATATTTTGAAGAATGTTTATATATTCCAAAAGGACCAACTTGATTGTGCATTTTTTAATCTCGCCGAGACTTTTCAATTGTGGATCTTTTTGGATTTAACAAGACCTTGAAATTTATTTTCTAAGATTTTTGGTGGCCTCAAACATAGAAGGTTGTGAAAGACTTTGTGTTCTTTTGTGACATTTGTTTAAGGTCTAAAAATTGCCGACATTATCCTTATGGACTCTTACAATATGGCTATTTTAAGATGGTTATGATCTTCTATCTCAATAGATTTTATTACAAATCTACTGCCATCTATTTCATTGAATAACATCCTTGTAGTAGTTGATCAATTCACAAAGATGGCTCATTTTATTCTTTGTAAGATGACTGCTTGTAGTAAAAAAATAATAAGACTTTTTTTTAATAATATATATCAATATCATGACTTATCAAATGATATTGTATTTGATTGAGGATCCTTGTTCATATCTAAGTTTTGAAAATGCCTCTTTAAAATATTGAAGGTGGACATTAAATTTTCTTCAACTTTCTATCTTCAAACCAATGGCCAAATAGAACAAGTTAAGTAAGTTTTGGAATAGTATTTACAATGTAGCATCAACTATCAATAAGATGATTAGATCTCATATCTATTGGTGGTGGAATTTATATATAATAATATTATTCATATTTTAATTCATCAAATATTATTTTATTCTAACTATAAATATTATCTGAAGCTTGATCTATGAAACATGCCATAAAATAACAATCTAGCAATTGAAAGAATTTTTAGGCATCTATCGCAACACCAAACAACCTTGAAGCTTTAATTATAAGCAATTCAAGATGCTTACATGGCATTTGCAGATAAATTCAAGAATCAACTATCTACTTCTTATATTAGAGATAAAATATGGCTTCTTTGATAGAAAATCTAGACAAAGCGGCCATGTGATAAGTTAGACTATTGGAGGTTAGAACCATTTTCTATCCAAAAGTAAATTAATTCAATAATATATTGTTTGGAACTACCATCTTTTATAAAGGTCCATCCAATTTTTTATATCTTTTTATTGGAGCCTTATAGAGAGTTGTATATTTTAAGAAGAATATAATAATTACCACCTAATATCAAAATTAAAGAATACAAGGTTGAAAAGGTGCTTGATTCATAGTAAAAATAGAACAAATTAAAATATCTTGTTCATTGGCACAACTATGATATCAATAAGTATACATAGAAATCAATCAAAAATCTCGCTAATGCATCTCAAGAAGTATAGAAATTTCATTAATTCTATTTCTATAAATCCAAATATATTTGATGATAATTTTTTAATGAAGATTGGATTTGAGAAATATCTATAAAATAGAAAGAATCAAACCAAAGCTTTTATCAATATATAGTCATTTGTTAGTCACCATGTTAAACCTTATAGAAGCAAGTTAGTCACCATGCTAAACCTTCAAGTGTTGAAAGATTTAAGAAAACCAGATTTAGAAGATCCTCTTGTTACACAAGCTTCAAACAAATAAATATAGCTTTCACAACCTTTGATTGAGCAAAGTAATGATGATACATTTTAGCGCCAAGTACAACTATGATTAGAACCATTAAGAGCAACATCCAACCATATAAGTCTTAGTTCAAATGCTCAAGCTTTAGTAATATTATTTGAGCTTAGAAAGGTGAATCTTTTTAACCCTGAGATCTTGTTTGGAAGAAGTTTTGAAAGATGCAATTAAAATTAGATCTTTAGATAGAATGTTTTAATAATAAAGGTACTAGCTTAAAGCAATAGGCAATTTTTTTAAGAACTAATAGAACCTATTGCCTAAAATCAGTATTGTGTGGCATGAACTTTAATTTGAGAATATACTGGATACTTAATTGTAGAGAATTTATTGGTAATTTATTGAGAAGACTCTAATAAGTGATTTGTTTTTAATAATAAAAATATATATATATATATATTATTAAAAAAAATTATATTAGTAAAATCTCTTGTATTTAAGTAGGTTTGTATAAAAGGCTCAAATTGTAATAAAAACCTTCAATAGCTCATTCATCTATAAAGATTTATTTCTTTCTAAATTTTAGAATTCAATATCTCTTGATTCATCTATTTAGTTTCTATGCAAAAACTTTTAAAGTACAATTAATATTCTTAAGCTTTATTACAAAAAAAAATCAACTATAGATTTATTTTCAATCATCTGATATCTTAGAAATCCTAACAGGTGCTTAAAATCCTAATTTAGAAATATTCGAGCACTATTTTTTTTATATCTCATAAGTCCAAAATCCTAATGCCACAAAATTTTTATATATAATCTTGCAACATGAATATATATATTTTTAAAAATTTTGAGCCAAAAACTTATTAAATTATCTAAGATATAGCTTAAAATATAACCACTAGTTAAAATGGAATCACTTATTGCCCTTTGATTACAAGCACTAGCTTCAACTTCCAATATCTCTTTAATTCCAACTTAAATTTTATCAAGTCATATACAAAAAGTGTAGCCAAAAAATTGATCTTTTTAATTCTAGTTGCCAATCTTCTATTGCTTCATGTATGCACAAGTTATATCCAAAAGAGTGATAATAGATACAATTTTAATACCTTAACTTTGAGTGCCTATATCTCTTTCATAAATAGTCCAAATCATACAAATTTTGTATCAAAATCATAGCCAAAAATCCAAACTTGCTAATCTTAGCCTTTGATATTCAAATCCTCTCAAAAAAAATCCTAATTCCTAATAAGTCTTTTGGCAGCTTCCTTGAAATCCATTGGATATGACTTTTGGCCAATAGAAATAGAGACTTCTATCATCCATCTCCATTCATCTACATAAATGGCCTAACTATTCCTTTTCAAACTAATAATTTATTTTTAATCCTTTTCTTAATAAGATTTACATAATATGTGTTCTAAATATCAAATAAAAGAAATAAAGAAGATCATAAGGATCACCAATGTCTAACAAAGGTGATTCAAAATATATAAAGTTATTATCAATATAAAATCAACATCAAAAGTCATTATCAAAAAAAAAAAAAAAAGATTGTATAAATCTCAATAATAGTCTTTTTAATAGATTCTTTCTATATTAACAACCTAACCACATTTTGTAACCAATAAAATCCACTAATATGGCTCTCACTTAGGTGTATAATAAATTATATATTAAATATATATGTATAATATTTTCATATAGTAGCCAAATCACAATATGATAACAGAGATCAAAATATATAGCTTCATAGGTGTAGCATATTTTTGACTTTCTATATATGTAAGAAGATTCTTAAAGGCATGAACTCTTCTTAAAATTCATCGCCAAAGAAGGGGGTGATAATAGAAACATACACTTTGGAAGTTCACAAAATCTTCTAGAATGTTCTAAAGATATTTTAATCAATGGAAGTTACTTGAGATATTCCTAATTGGTGGAAGTAGCTTGAGAAGTTTCATAGTTATTAGAATGAACTAAAAAAGCTTCCAAGTTGGTAGAAGCTTTTTAAAAAGCTTCTTAGTTTGATGGAAGCCATTGAAGAAGCTTCTTAGACAAGGATATATATTGGAGTCAAGCCTAAAGAATTCTTCAGTCTCGACAATGCATTTCTTAGAATTCTAATTTATCTTTCTTGGTATTATTTGTGTATTCATCTAGATAATTCAAATCCTTGTCAATTTCTTTTTGAAACCTCTTTCTAATTTAAGTCACTTGTTTTATATTCTTGTATTCTTGATATTAATTAGGATTATTAAAAATTATTTAAAAATTATTTAAAATTGATAAGAATGAGATGAAATATATTTAATTTTTTTTTAAAGTTAATAGGATATACTTAAGATAATTGGAAGATTACTTAAGTTCTTTAAGATTGCCAAAAAAGTGTTTCTAAATACCTTATGTATTATTTTGGATTATAAATCTAACTTCAAATTAAAATAAAATTCTTCCATAGTTAGATATACAATATATTTTCAAGCTGATTTTTACATAATATAACAACATTTTATTGAAATCAATTGCAATTATGCATACAATATGATCTATTTATATTTAAAATTATTGATGGATAACTATCATAGACATATAATAGAAGAAAGTTCTAGAAGGTTCTATTTAATTCTCAATGGTTTCAAGAAAATCATAATAAGTTCTAGTAGGTTCCAAAAAGATTTTAAAAGATCTTAAAATATTTTAGGAGAACTTTAATGGTTGTAGAAGGTTCTTAGAGGCTTAGATGTTTTAAAAAGTTGCCAAAGAATGATTTTAGGCTTACTTCACCTCCAAGCATAATAAAAATTCCTCAAAGAGCTTCTTTGCATCTAATATATATAGGAGTCAAGGCTAATGGAATCTTTAGTTTTAACAAAGCAATCTTTGTGGCTTAACTTGGACCTTTTGGTCTTATTCTTGTGCCTTATTGTGGCTCCTTGCTTATGATATAAAGTGAATATCTTCTATTTTAGTTCTTTGAATTTTTTGAATCTTGTTCTATTTGAAAAATATATTTGTAACAATTTGACAAATCTGACATAACACAATATTGAATCTTAATCTTTTTAGATAAAAAGTAGATTATCCTATTTTTTGGAAGTATTATAGTGTTTTAAAGGTTGCAAATTATCTTCTTCTAGATTGATATTGTTCTTGATTTTTTATATTTATTTCTTCTTCTTTCATTTTTATGGTAAGAAGTAAAGAATTCAATATAACAGAATTTAAAGAATTCTAAATTGGATTCAATCATAAATGCTTTTAAAGTATTGAGAGTCTTGACAAAGACCTTGTTTGAATAAAATAAAGAATTTTATATGACCATATATAATAGTCAATGCACACAACTACTTTAACCACTATTACAAATCATGTTAGGAATTCTATCACCAAAGTCTATTTTATTAGAAGATATATATATATATATATATATATATATTATTTAATATTAATAGCAAAAGATCCAAGAATTAGCCTTTTAGAAAATTTTGATGGAACTCATTTAAAGTTTGTTGGTTTTTTTAAAAAAATGTGACTTATTACTTTATTCTAACTTTAGCAATATTCAATAGAAGCATCTTGTATTGATCTAATTGGAACCTTACTCTCAAGTCAAGCTTTGTCTTGGTTTATTCCATTGATTGAAAAGAATTCTTCTATATTATATAATTTTGAAGTATTTTTGATAGTATTTTATAAACATGATAAGATTTATTTTGCCATAATTAAAATTCAAGTTCTTTAACAAGAAACATATTTTGCATCTATTTATGCTTTAAAATTTTAGAAATTAGTGTATAATCTCAATTGGAATGAAAATACATTAATAAGCCGATTTCATTGAAGATTACAAGATAATATAAATGATCTATTATTATTTATATGTGACCATTAAATTCTTAATAAGGCCATCAATCAAGTAGTGAAGTGTGATAACAAGCTATTTCAATATCAATAAGACAAACACGCTTTAGATATACTACAATTATATACCAATTACTTAATAATTCTTACATCATCTAGCTCTAACAAACATTTAGAACTAATAGATATGCAAATTGATGAAATTCGCTTCTAACTTCTTTTTGAGCAAGAAAAAAAGAATCATAATGAATATGGCTGTTGTTTGTATTATAGATAATTTGGCCACAAAGCTAATAAATGTTACAAAAAGTATCAATATACATACTAAATGAAGAGTGTGGCGACATCACTAGATGCTTTGCAATAAAATAAGAATGTCTAGCCACAATAGGGACCGTATAATTAAATTATTTTATTTCAAAAATCAAAAAAGATCATGTATTATTATCTAATCTTTGTTGTTACTTTATCATACTAATATGTTTAGATAGTTGAAAATTCAAAATCCTTGTTTTATGTTACGGACATAAGATTTATTCTAGTAATTATCTAATTAATATAGATTGATAGAAGTAGATAAAAATAAGTTAATTTAATAATATCTTATAGAAAAGCTTCTTAGAAGCTTCATAGATACAAAATCACTTTTATACATGTCTATAGGTAATTGATAGGTTAAAAACTTGGCCAATAAACTAGCCACGTGTTATACATATTGATAGCTTGTGGAACAAGTTAGCCATGTGTCACACATGTTCGTAGCTTCTGGAACAAGCTAAGTACGTGGCGCACATGTAAGAAACTTATCTTGCAAGTTTGACATGTGTCTTATTAATTAGACACGTGTTGGAGGTCCTATAAAATGCCACCACGTAGTTCTTAGATAGATAATATATGTAGAGACAAGAGTGAAGCCTTCTTCAATATTGTCAATTCCTTCCTTGTTTCTAATCTATTTCAAGAGTCTCTTGTGTTTTTTACTCTTTGGCAATAGCCATTTCAATTTTCTCTTGAATATACATGTTCCCTTATTTCTATTTTGTTATTTTCTTTTGACATAGTTTTCACTAACTTATGCATTTGTTTTTAGTTTGTGGCCTTGATAGATTGACAAGACTGTACTTATAATATTAGAGCTTTGTCTTTTTTTAATCAAGAGTGGATTATCTTCTTTTTTTTTAATAAGACCTAAGCAAATAAGAAGTTGTGGATTATCCACTTCTAAATTGATATTATTCTTAG
This sequence comes from Physcomitrellopsis africana, assembly GCA_036785485.1. Classification (NCBI taxonomy): domain Eukaryota; kingdom Viridiplantae; phylum Streptophyta; class Bryopsida; order Funariales; family Funariaceae; genus Physcomitrellopsis; species Physcomitrellopsis africana. The sequence goes on along the minus strand of JAWRVF010000476.1, from coordinate 28,662 downwards.
ATTTTTTTTTTTATTCTTGAGTGTTTTACTTTATAATGAGAGTAGACACCTTTTTTCCTTTCAATTGTATTATCATGGCAGTGTCAAGGACAAGAACTCAATGAAAGCAAATAAACATATGAAACTTCTATTAAAAAGAATAACAAAATAGAAGTAAGAAAGTAAGTATATTAAAGAAACTAGAATGGCTATTGCCACAAGACAAGAAAACTAAAGACTCTTGAATCTAGACTAGAAGCAAGAAAGGAGTTGACAAGAGTGAAGAAGATTTTACTCCTGCCTCTATAAATATTATCTAACTAAGAGCTATATGGCAGTATTCTATAAGACCTCTTATACGTGTCTAATTTGCAAGACATGTGTCAAACTTGCACAACAAGTTTTTCACATGTACGCCACGTACTTGGCTTGTTGTCAAGGACATGAACTAGAAAAAGATGTATAATCTAATGAAAATTGTGTCAAAGTAAAGTCACAAAATAAAATAAGAAAGTATGTATATTCAAAAAAAAATTGATAATGGAACAAAGATACCCTATTATTTGATCATTGTTGAGGCCTTCATAACTTCCTTAAAAAAAAACATTAGAAACACCATCAGGAGTAGTTCCTACCTCTAAAAATATTACCAAACATTGAGAGTCTCTTCCAAGGTCGTGATACCAAACACGTTGTATTTCGCCATCAATCCGAGGAAGGACATGTCGTTCTTGAGGATCTTCATCTCTATTCTGTCGTCTTGAAGGTTGTGATAGTCGTAATATCTCATCCGGTAAATCAGCAAATGATGGCTCTTGAACTAAATTTGCTGGTTATTGATCCTCCATCTCTTTAGCACAAACAAAATCTAATGACAAATAATGATACAAGATAGGATGAAACCTTTATAGAACCTGCCTTGCTTTATAACGAAGATTTTCTTGAGTATTTATCTTGGTTTTGATGGATGTCATCGATGAAATGCATTAATTTTTCTTGATATATTTGTTAGATTCTTTGATGGCTCCCATGTGCGTTTACTAATATCGTATCCGCGCCAATGCACAAGATATTCCAATTGATTTTAGTGCCGCCTTGAATCTAAAATCTCTTCAACTTCGAATTCTTCATTGTTGTCCACTTCTATAGGAGGCGGTGGTATTTGTCTTCTTCCTTGTATGTCCACTATCTTATATGGCTCAAGTAGTGACACGTGGAATACAAGATGGATCTTCATGGACTCCGATAGGTGTAATCGATATGCAATTAAATTGATTTGTTCAAAAATAGGAAAAGGTCCAAGCCTACGATAGTCCAACTTATCACAAGGACAAGTAGTCTTGATATTATGACGAAGTAACCATACCTTGTCCCCCACGTTGAATTGTGGTTGTTCCTTGCGATACGCATCTGCATTTGTTTTTTGTCGTTCTTGAGCTTCTTTTAATTGCACCTTCATTATTGCATGTAGATTTGACAAACGATTTGCCAAATCTTCTGCTGCTAGATTATCAACTTTTGAAAAGTCAAAAGCATCAAGTCGTGGGTGATAACCATAATTGGCAAAGAAAAGTGTTTGTTGCGTAGAAGAATGTATCGTATTATTATAAGCAAATTCTGCCAATGACAAAAGAGCTATCCAATCATCTTGTTGGTAGTTGATGGTACACCTTAAATATTGCTCCAAGACTTGGTTCAAGCACTCTGTTTGTCCATCAGTTTGAGGATGAAAAGCTGAAGATAACTTTATGTCTATTTTTAAGATCTTAAAAAGGGTTCTCTAAAATCTTGACACAAATTGAGTTCCCCTATCCGATATAATATCCTTAGATAACCCATGATAGCGATAGATATTATTAATGAAAAGCTTAGTTGTTTCTTCACCTGTGATAGATTTTATGCATGGCACAAAATGTGCCATCTTGGTGAACCGATCTACTATCACAAAAATAGAATCATAAGATGTTGAGCTTGGAAGATCTGTGATGAAATCCATAGAAACAGAAGACCATGGTTGTTCTGGAATAGGTAATGGCTGAAGAAGCCTAAATGGTCGATAACGAGGAGTCTTTGATCTTGAGCAGATATCACATGATTGTACAAAGTCTTTGACTGCCTTCCACATTTGAGGCCACCAAAAATCTCTTGATATAAGTTCCAAAGTCTTGTTGTATCCAAAATGTCCTGCCGTTGGAAAATCATGATGTGCTTGAAGAACACGTAAATGTGCTTCTCCTTCTGGAACATATAGACGTCCTTCAAAATATAGTAGATTGTTCTTGAACTTGAATTTAGAAGCGTCATGAGACTTGGAAGAATTATTCTTGATATCATGAACAAGAGGGTCTGAGGACATACTTGACTGAATTTGCTTGAGAAAAGTTGAATCAACAATCAATGTTGATTTTATTGCTCGAAGATAAAACTGCTCTGGTTTCAAGAGAACTGTTCTTTGTTGCTCAAAAGCTGCATCTCTTTCTTTTGGTGCAAAATAAGAACATCTAGAAAGGGCATCGAACAAACCTTGTTGTTTTTCTGGCCAATAAGTGATAATGAATTTGAATCTTGACAAAGACATGCTCCAATAAGCTTGACGATGATTCAACACGCGTGTCGACATGAAATACTTAAGGTTCTTGTGATCCGTATACATGGTGACTGGACTCAAAGCGCCTTCTAGATAATGACGCCATTCTTGAAAAGAATCCACGATTGTAAGAAGTTCTTTGTCGTGGATCTCATAATTGATCTCGGCTGCTGAGAATTTTTTTGAATGAAAAGCTATTAGATGAAGTTTACCATCTATTCCCATTTGTGACAAAACTGCACCCAAGGCAAAGTCTGATGCGTTTGTTTCCATAAAAAACGCCTTGAAAAAATCTACACGATACAAGATTGGTGCAGAAACAAATAATGTCTTCAAAGCTTCAAATGCTGCTTCCGCTTCTTGATTCCATTGGAGTTTGTCTTTATAAGTCAAACGTGTAAGTGGAGCCGCAACACGAGAGAAGTCTTTCATGAAGATCTGATAATAATTGGTGAATCCCAAAAAGCATTGGATATCTCTTACCGTCTTTAGAATCTTCCAATTCATGATTGTTTCGATTTTCTTAGGATCCATCATGAGACCATCATTTGAAATGATGTATCCTAAAAAATCAACTTGAGTAGTGTGAAATACACACTTTTCCATCTTGGCGTACAATCCCGCATCTCTAAGTTTTTGTAATACTTGACGAACATATATTTCATGTTCTTCTATATTCTTAGAATAGATCAAAATATCATCTAGGTAGCAGACGACAAAATTGTCTAAGAACTGGCAAAAAATATCATTCATGAGATGTTAAAAAGAAACTAGTGCATTCGTAAGTCCAAAAGGCATGACATTATATTTAAAATGTCCGTACCTGGTTCGAAAAGCAGTTTTCCATTCATCTCCTTCTTTGATGCGTACTAGATTGTATACTCCTCTTAGATCTATTTTTGTATAGATCTTAGCTTGATTCATTTGGTCGAGGAGTTTTGATATTAGAGGTAATGGATATCTGTTCTTGATTGTGATCTTGTTGAGTCTTCGATAGTCAACACACATCCGCAATGATCCATCTTTTTTCTTCACAAATAGAATTGGAGCTCTTGCTGGAGATTTAGAATGACGTATGAAATTCTTGGCCAAATTCTCGTCAATATACGCCTTAAGTTCAGCCAATTCATCCTGTGATAGACTGTAGATTGGTCCAAATGGTGGCTGAGTTCTTTCTTTAAGCTCGATTGAACAATCATATGGACGATGCTCCGGAAGAATATCTGCATTCTTTTTCTCAAAAACGTCTTGATAATCTTGATATTGACTTGGAATGCTACTTGAAGTCTTTTTAATGTTGGAAATAGGTGTAGCATAAATGACAAAAGGTGATCTTTCTTCTGCAGCGTACAAGAAAGCTCTTGCACCTACAAACGCAGGTCTAATTCTACTAGACTTGTGATTTCTTACTTGATTAACTATATTGTTAGCTATACTTTTAGAAAAGTTAAGAGTACAAGAAATCCAATCTATTCGAGGGTTGTGTTTTTTTAACCATGATAGACTAAGAATAACTAGAATAGAGGGAGATCTAATTATGTTAAAAATTATACAACTATTATATCCATTTACTACTACATTTAGAGGAAGTGTTTCATGAGTAACATCTCCAGAAGATAAAGAATGACCATCTATGACTTCTACGTGTACGGGTTTAGATTTTTGTACTATCTGTATTCTATGGCTTTTAGCAAATTCTTCATCTAAAAAACAAGCCGAGGCTCCCGAATCTATTAAAGTAGAGGCTTTGCAATTATTAGGTCCTAAATACACATCTATTATAAAACAAAGAGATGGTTGTGAGGAGAGGATAGGACCTTCATTAGAAATTGTATAAGATCCCAGCCGCACAGTCCTTATTGTGGCTGGACAAACTTGTTTTCTGACATATTGTCTTCTTTGACAGTCGTACTCCTCATCTTGTGGTTACGTCGTTTCTTTCAACAATTTTGAGCAGTTTGTTTAGGTTCTCCACAATACAAGCATAATCCTTCTTGACGACGTTGTCGGGGTAAAGAGAATTTGCCTTAAGAAAGCGCTAGGCTTCTAGCTGTCACTAATTTCTCAATCAAGCTTCAAAAATGAGGAAAACTCAAAGTTTATATATATATATTTTTCCCTTTTGAGAAATTACATCAAATACATAAGCCTCAAGTAACTAACAACATCCAAAGTGTGATAAAATCCTCTAAAACCTTATATATCTTTATGTGGAAATTTTCCTAAACTTCAACATCTCATATCTCCTGATCCGACCGTCCAAACATGGTAAAATTTTACATGAAGTACTGATGAATTCTTATCAACCTCTACAAAAATTTTCAACCTCAAATTCATTGCGAATCTTGAGATATCTTGAAAACCCTAACAGCCGCTTCAAACCCTTGTCTTTATACACCTGCATACAAATTTCTTCATATCTCACAAACTATAAGCTCAAATTCCATGAAATTTATATGTATAGCTTTTTAACACAAAATTTCACATTCTCCAAGAAGTTTGAGCCAAAATTTCGTCTGAAAACTCAAGTTATGGCTCAAAGCATAACTATTAACAACACGGTGTGCTTACTGCCTTGGAATTGGATGCACTGTCTTCAACTCTTCATATCTCCTTTGTCTAAACTCAAAACTTAAGAATTCCTTCATAACAGACGTAGATCTTGAAATCACCTTTCCAATCACACCATCCGATCTCCAAAAGCCTCAGTAAAACTCCGCAAAATCCCAAAAGAGTGATAATATGTATGAAATCCACTCTTTAACTTTGAACAAGTATAACTTCTTCACCCTAACTCCAAATCGCCTAAAATTTCCTCTCAAACTATACCCAAAACCCTAAACTTTACAATCCTACCTCTGAAATTGCAAATCCCCTTTTTGAAGTCGCCGAAAACCCTTGTTAAGGTCGCGGGCAGCCTCCTCAAAGCCCATTGGGCATGGTATTCGACCAATAGGGATGAAGTTCCCTGTTCCTTGCCTTCATCCGACCATGGCTTGATTTCATTCCTCCCAATTAGCCTCTTACTAGCTTAAATTTTCATCCTTAAGTCCCCACCTTCTCTCAAGTCTTCATACTAAATATTTAGATCTTATATTTTTTAAATACTATAATCAAAACAAGTAAAAATAAAATAAAGTTTCTTCTATCAATCCCTTTAATTTATTTTATTAACCATTCTAACACATATCTAAATCTATAAACATATTAGGCATTTTGAGTGGATTTTACATACTGTAAGCAATTACAGTACGACAACGTTGAGTCTTTTCTTGTTCAATAAGCGGCTTGAAACGTATAGCATCAATTTGCATGTCCTCGACTTCTGAAGGTACATATTGAGAAGTCATTGGTGCTGCCACTGAATTATAATGTCGCTGAGGTTTTCTTGTACGGCTTTCAGATCTAAATTTGAAAAGCCGATTATCCCACTTTACCGCAAAGTCTATTGCTTGACTCAATGTTTGAGGATCGGGTAAGTTCAACATAAATTTCTTCACTTCATATTGTAATCCGTAGAGAAACTGACTGATGAGTGCAGCATCATCCCACTTGATATCGATTGCTAGTTGTCGAAATTGTGAAGCATATAATATCATTGATCGATTGCCTTGTCATAGGATATGAAGCTTATTGGTTGCAACACAAGTTGCATCATGTTCTCCATACATAGATCAAAATTTTGCTAAGAAAGCTTCTAAATTATCCAATATTGAATCACGTCGTTCTAGAAAAGATGAAAACCAAGATAAGGCAGAATCTGAAAGTAGTGTATTAATAAATCTGACTTGGGATCCTGGAGTTGAAAAACTTTGCGGTTGTAATTCAATCACCAGTTGGACTTGGTTGATGAATCCTCGAAACTTGGATCTTGTGCCATCAAACTTCTCAGATAGACTAATTTTTGGTTCTCTGATTCTTGGACGATGTTCCAATGTAGGAGGAATTATATGGCATGGTGTAGATGTTGAAGCAGCTCCAACTATATCTATATCTTCATTATTTGGTAACCTTGTTGCTCTTTGTGGAGATACAGTGAGTTGATGCATTATAAGCATCAATTCCCTCATTTGCTCTTGCATTTGTGCCATTGCACTCTTCATTTCGGCAAGCTCGGCCATGCTAACACTTCAAAAAATATATAACACTACTCGAGATAAGTAACAAGGATTACAAAGAAAACACTAGGAATAATATCAGTTTAGAAGAGGGTAATCCGCAACTTCTAAAATGCTTGTGTCTTATCAAGAAAAAAGGGGTAATCTACTCTTAAAATCAAGACAAGATAAAGCTATGATATTATAAGTGTACTCTTGTCAATCTGTCAAGGACATGAACTAGAAAAAGATGTATAATCTAATGAAAATTGTGTCAAAGTAAAGTCACAAAATAAAATAAGAAAGTATGTATATTCAAAAGAAAACTGGAATGGCTATTGCCAAAGACTAGAAACATGAGGACTCTTGAAACTAGACTAGGATCAAGAAAGGAGTTGACAAGAGTGAAGAGGGCTTCACTCTTGCCTCTATAAATACTATCTAATTAAGAGCTACATGGCGGTATTCTATAGGACCTCATACACGTGTCTAATTTGCAAGACACGTGTCAAACTTGCACGACAAGTTTCTCACATGTGCGCCACGTACTTGGCTTGTTCCACAAGCTACCAAAATGTGTGACACATGGCTAGCTTGTTCTACAAGCTACCAACATGTGCGCCATGTGGCTACCTTGTTGACCAAGTTTCTAACCTACCAATCACCTATAGACATGTATAAAGGTGATTTCGTGTCTATAAAGCTTCTAGGAAGCTTCTCTATTAGATATTATCAAATCAACTTATTTTACCTACTTCTATTGGTCTATTATTACTTAGATAATTTATTGGAGTAAATCTTATGTCTGTGACACTTGTTCCGCAAGCTACCAATATGTGTGACACATATGGCTAGCTTGTTGAACAAGTTTCTAACCTACCAATCACCTATAGACATGTATTAAGGTGATTCAACGTCTATGAAGCTTCTAGAAAGCTTCTCTATCAGATATTATCTAATCAACTTATTTTATCTATTTCTATTGGTCTATATTAATTAGATAATTATTGGAGTAAATCTTATATCCGTGACATTATCTCTCCTTCTAGGGACAAGTTCCATGAGGAGCGGTGATTACTTGTTGAAGAAGTCGAAGATACGTCAAATTGTGCTTGCCACATACTCTGATCTTTGTTCCTTTTGAAGGTAGTTAATAGGTCCTTTTAGCCATTGATAATGGCTTATACCAAGGCGAGAGGACCACCCTGTTATTTAATCATTGTTGAGGCCTTCATAACTCCCTTCAAAGAAAATATTGGAAATACCATCAGGAATAGTTCTTACCTCTAAAAATATCATCAAATATCGGGAGTCTCTTCCAAGGTCGTGATACCAAACACGTTGTATTTTGCCATTAATCCGAGGAACGACATGTTATTCTTGAGGGTCTTTATCTCTATTCTGTCGTCTTGAAGGTTGTGATAGTCATAATATATCATCTGATAAATCAGCAAATGATGGCTCTTGAGCTGAATTTGCTGGTTATTGATCCTCCATCTCTTTAGTACAAACAAATCCAAAGAAATAACAAACAATGATACAAGATAGGATGAAACCTTTATAGAACTTGTTTTGCTTTATAGCAATGATTTTCTTGATTCTTTATCTTGATTTTGACGGATGTCGTCAATGAAATGTATTGACTTTTATTGATGCATTTGCTAGATTCTTATATGGCTCTCATGTGCGTTCACTAATATTGTATCCGTACCAATGCACAAGATATTCTAGTTGATTTTGGCACTGCCTTGAATCTAAAATCTCTTCAATCTCGAATTCTTCATCATTGTCCACTTCTATAGGAGGCTGTGGCATTTGTTTTTTTCTTTGTATATCCACTGTCTTGTATGGCTCGAGTAGTGACACATGGAATACATGATGGATCTTCATGGACTCTGGTAGGTGTAATCGATATGCAATTAGATTGATTTGTTCAAAAATAAGAAAAGGTCCAAGCCTATGATAGTCCAATTTTTCACAAAGACAAGTAGTCTTGATATTGCGATGAAGTAATCATACCTTGTTCCCTACATTGTATTGTAGTTGTTCCTTGTGATACGCATCTGCATTTATTTTTTATTGTTCTTGAGCTTCTTTTAATTGCACCTTCATTATTATATGTAGCTCTAACAATCAATTTCTCAAATTTTCTACCACTGCATTATCAACTTTTGAAAAGTCAAAAGCATCTAGTCATGGATGATAACCATAATTGGCAAAGAAAGATGTTTGTTGCGTAGAAGAATGTATTGTATTATTATAGGCAAACTCTGCCAATGACAAAAGAGTTGTCTAATTATCTTGTTGATAGTTGATGATACACCTTAAGTACTGCTCTAAGACTTATTTCACGCACTCTGTTTGTCCGTCAGTTTAGAGTTGAAAAATTGAAAATAACTTTATATCTACTTTTAAGATCTTGAAAAGGGTTCTCTAAAATCTTGACACAAATTGAGTTCCCCCATCTGATATAATATCCTTAGATAATCCATGATAGCGATAGATATTATCAATAAAAAGCTTAGTTGTTTCTTCACCTGTGATAGATTTTGTGCATGGCACAAAATGTGCCATCTTGGTGAACCGATCTACTATCACAAATATAGAGTCATAAGATCTTGAGCTTGGAAGATCTGTGATGAAATCCATAGAAACAAAAGACCATGGATGTTTTGAAATAGTTAATGGCTGAAGAAGTCCAAAAAATCGATGATGAGGAGTCTTTGATCTTCAGCAGATATCACATGATTGTGCAAAGTCTTTGACTACCTTCCACATTTAAAGCCACCAAAAATCTCTTGATATAAGTTCAAAAGTCTTGTTGTATCTAAAATATCCTACCGCTATCATGTTGTGATATGATTATATGATAAAACTATGACTAAAAATGATTTTTCAATTGATACTCTATTATCTTAATTCAACAAAAATTCAACATATTTTAACAAGGTTTTTATGAAAGCCTCTTAATTTATTTTCTTCACTTAATAGCTAGTAGATAAGAATTAGTTAGTAATTTTACCTTCTAGGCTATAGTAATTTTTTTACTACCTTAGAAAGACCATAAAATCGTAAAAACATGCTAAAAAAAATAAATTATAAGCATGATTGATACTAGAGTTAAGTTGAAGGTAGGGTCAGGCTATAAAATCCCTAGGATACGTTAGATTGATACTTGGAGGTTGGCCGTTTGTAGGACAGGGTCAAAATTAGACCTTTGGCCACTAAAACTGCTGCCTAGGGCAAAGTATGAGGAATTTTGCAGATCGGATTTTTGGATTAAATAGCTAGCTTGAAGTTTCTTTTAAGGGCATTAAGCTTGTTTCCAGAAGATTTTGGATAAATTTGCAATCGTTATTCAAAGTCAAAGTTTGTATTGGTATTTTGGATTTTATATAAGATAATAATGGCTTACATTCTTGAGTGATTCGTGCAATTTGTATAGCATCTATGATTTAAAATTTGATATTTTCTGGATTGTTGGATGGGCTAAATATGTACAAAAGTTTGTGTTAATCTAATGATGCAATCAGGAGATATTTTGGATCAATGTAAATTTTGACATGGTAATAAAAGACTTGGAGATCAAGCTACAAACCAAGTTTAAGCTGAAGTTAATGGTTGAAGAAGGAGAAATCACCACTGGAATTACTGCATCAATTTTCAAGTAGGTGGCCGAGTGTCATCAGTGCAGTTTTTGGACATTTTCTTGCAATCTATAAATTAGGTTGAATTAAATTTTTCTAAGCATGTAGAAGGCTTATATTTATATATGTATGAAAATTTTCACACTAAGTGGATGGTTGAATTAAAAGTTATAGCTTGTTAAAGCTCACTAATTAGGATTAGGACTTGCAAAGAAAAATAAAAATTACTTAATTATAAAAGAAACGAGGCAATTGGAATATACGTATGGTTGATGTTACTAAGAAGAGTGTTTTTAAATACTTTTGGATTGAAATTTGAATTATATTCTTCATATATGAGTAAAACCTATTAATGTTTCTTAATTATTTGCAAACATAACTTTATCTTCCACAGCCAGGTGCCCAGTATATTTTCAAATTAGACAACATATAATATGACACCACTAGAAAATCATGACATGCTTGAAGAGTATGTAAATATTATCAAATAACATCTTATTTGGTTTGGAAATGCACCAGGCACTTGGTTGTGGAATGTAAGGTTGTATTTATAAAAAATGCAAGAAATCCTAATAGATTTCACTCCATATAAGAAGAACAAAATCCAAATTTCAATGCAAAAGTGTTTGAATCTGATAGAAAGTATTTAAAAATACTCTTATTAGTAATTTCAACTACACATAACTCTAAGTGCTTTGTTACCTTCACAATAAAGCAACTTAGATTTTCTTCCCAGGTCTTAATTCCAAACAATGAGCTTCAAAAAGCTATAACTCTTAATTTGACTATCTACTTGATACAAAAAAATTTAAACAAGTACTATTATAAGTTATCTATATGCTTAAAAAATTTCAACCTAATCCAACTTATAGATTGTAAGATAATGCCAAAATTCCGCACTAGTATCTCTCTACCTCTTACTCAAAGTTTGATGTATATATGCCAGCAATAACTTCTCCTTTTTCAATCATTAATTCTAGCTCAAACTTGGCATATAGCTTATTCTTTGCATCTTTTCACACTATGCCAATTTTTACCTTATTTTGATTAATAGATCTCTAGATATTGTAAAATCCCTAAACAACTTCAAATTGCCAACTTCTCATATCTTGTCGTACTAATGAGCAAATATCTCTCAACCACACTATTAGATTTTTATAATATTTTATGTACTTTTAGCGCACCTAATCAACCAAACACTCTTCTATTTGCAACCATAGATGTTGCACCAATTGCACAAAGCAATGAAAAGTGCTAGCCCTAACTTTCTTACATAAAATCCCAAATCGTCAATACAAATCCTAACTTTGAATAACCATTGCTCTGTTCTCACAAATCTTATGAAAGCAAATTTTTTGCCTTTGAAACGAGCTCAAAATCTTCTTCCAAATTCTACTTGTTGATCTCCAAATGTCCCCAATCCCTACCTTCGGTAATCATTTTTATCACTCGAGGTCTGTTTTAGATCCTATCTCATACCGGATCATCCCTCGGATATTAATCCAACTTATTTTAAGGATATTTAAACTTAATCCTATCCTCAATTCAACCTTGATTTCTACCATAGTAATTTTTTATCTCCTTTATCCTATCTTTATTGACTTGTGACTTTTTTAAAAGCCATGAATTGGTTTCTACAACCTAGAAAAAAAATTTAATAAGAACTTTTATCTATTAGCTATTAAAACAAGAATTATTCTAAGAGGCTTTCATAAAAAAAAATTTAAATATCTTAAGTTCTTAATGAACCAAGATAACTAAGTATTAAGTAGGATTTATTCTTATTCATACTTTTCACTATATAAACGTATTACAACACGACATCCACCCCCTCTAAACCTACGCATCTTGTAGTATGCGCCAATGAAGCATTTGTCATAGTTGGTATCATACCATCCTTTCACTTCCTACACCAAGTTCTTCTTCATCATATTCATCATCTATTTCAATATCATTATCTTCTTTACTGTCATTGATATCTTCAACATGATCCTCTACATTTATTTTTCCATCTTGTCTTTTGAAAATCGTTACTCGCTTCCCAGCAATAGATATCTTCAATCTTGTACCATCCAATTCTTTTAATGAATACGTAGCATTATCATGAACTATTGCTATTACATACGGCCCAAACCAACGTTTTAAAAACTTTCGTAAAGTGATATACTGGTTATCTAAACTACTGTCATAAACAAGTATCCAATCACCTTCTTCAATTACTTTAGGCCTCAATTGATGTTGTTTATCAAACCGAGCCTTGTTCCTTAGCCTTGTCCTTTGTAATCTTTTCAATGCCAATTCCACATCTTTCGGTCTTTATTCAAGTTGCCGAATTCTAATAGTCAATAACTCTTTTCTTCTTAATCCATCTTCTCAAGGTAGCATATTCCAAGTTGGCACATGTTCTTCAATTGGCATAATAGATTTTTGACCTGTCATCAGTTCCATTGGCATATATCATATCACCAAACTATGTATTGTTCAATCAGCCCATAATGCATAAGGTAGAAGTTGAGGCCATTCTCTCATTCTTCCATTACAGGCTTTATTCAAGGCTTTTACAATTGGTGGGTGTTCATATTTACTCTTTGCATTCCTCTCTAGATTATAAGCCGTAGTCAATGATAATTTGACTCCACATCTCTTAATGAATTCACAAGCTTCATGTCCATGTAGTTCTCCACAATTTGTAGTAATCTTTTTCACACATCCATAGTGGCAAATAACATCCTCAAGCAAAAACGTGCAAATCCCTTCTATAGAATTTATCCTTAAAGCCCTGCCTTCCACTTGATTTGATAAATCTTTACGAGCCAAAACTAAATACCTCATTTGCTATAATCCCATCTGCATAAAAATCAAATCCACAATCCATTTAAAATGAATGGCCAAAGGATATGTTGGATGTAAACTATCTCAATGTCGTATATTTGAGTACATTTGACAAGTTATACAAGATTCTACAAATGAAGTTATATTTCAATACATATTCTTCCACTAATATTGTTCCTTCAATTTAGCAAAAGTAATCCAAATTCCTCTATACCCTATCCATAAACTATCATAAAATTCCTTGAGTAGGTTTTATTGACCTTCTTTAGTACCTACTACTTGTCATGGCATTCCAATATTTGTTTTTAGCCTCTTCCATAGAAATCCTCATTGTAATATAAATTTATATGTCTTTTTCCTGATTTGTCTAAATTTTTCAACCAACCAATTAGCATACTTGGTTAGTGTGCTCAAATAATGTCCATTATCCAATAAATTCCCTTCATAATTTTTTTTTTGAAATAGCTTATTTTCCTTGTTCAATTATGAAAGTGAATAAAATCTTATATCCACATCATCAATATCCTCTATCATCTCATCTTCTCCATCATATCTCGCTCAAGATAACATATCTACTACGGAATTGTCTTTTCCCCCAACATGCTTAAACTCCACATTTAATGACTTGATATAAGCAATCCACCTCAATATTGGAATATCTGGGGTTGTACAATTAGTAATCATTCCAAGCAAGGGCAAACAATCTGTTTCAACTACTACTGTTGTTCCAATTAAATAGTCCTTTTCAGCTTTCATACTTGAAACAACTCCCCATAATTCTCTACGCACGTTGGCGTGCACTTAAAATCTTAGCTCCAAATCAAACTGCAAATCTATGCTCATTTGAATAATCTTGACCCACAGCCCATCCAATGGCAATTAGACTAATATCCACTGTAAGAATCACTGGTCTATTGCACTTATAATCAATTTTTCTCAGTATTAGAGGTGACGTCAATAATTTCTTCAATATTTTCATTGCTTTGATATATTTTTCTTCCCATTTGAAATAATAGCCTTTGCGTAATAATTCATACAATGGATCTGCTATATGAGCATAGTGAGGAATCCAAATAAGATTAAAACACACATGCATCCAAAAACCTACACACCTCTATTAAAGAACTGCAATCTTTTTTTATTCTCTCAATTGCATCAATCTTAGCTGGATCTAGTTTTCTTCCATAAAATCCACGTAAATGTCCAACAATTATAACGTCTTGTATTCTAAATATAGATTTTATATCTCATAATATTAGATGAATTCCCTCCAGTCGAGTCAATATCTTTTCACAATCTTGTATATGATCAACAACATACTTGTGACACCCCCTCTTATCTAAAATTTCATCCTTATGATCTTCTTTGCACCCTTTATGAAGAACATCATCTAAAAAAGGCATAGTCTTCTCAGGAATAAAATCCTTCAACACCATATTCATCTCGTTCATCATATACGCAACTGAATTAGTAGCACCTTGAGGAAGAGTACACATTCCAACCAATCCAAGTAGTATTTTCATCGTTGTCATGTCTCTACTCTCTTTCGCAAGTTGAAATTGGTCATATCCTAAATACAAGTCACCCATTGAATAGATTGCCCTTGCTGCAAATGCTTCAACAAATTCGTCTGCTATCGGTCTAATTACTACATTCCTGATAGTTACTGCATTTACTTGCTACATATCTTGAATAAATCATAATGATCCATTTTTTTTAGGCACTGTAAACCATCGACTAGAATATAGTGCAAAAAAAGGCTCCAAAATCTTCATCCTCATCTTTTCTTTCAATAATTCCATCAAACTTGGTAAATGCGCCCTTGGCACTGGAATTGATCTCAAATTCCAAGGTACATGTGGTATAGTGAAAATAACCATTGGAGTTACAATATTTGGATCAAGACATCTAATTTCATGACACTCAAAGGCAAATGATTTACCTCGTTTTGCTAGCATTTCTTTGAAGCACGCAATTTTCTCTAGCAATAATGAACCATCAGAACCAATCTTCAATTCTTCAAAAGTCTCTTCAATAAATTTATGTCCAATATTCCTTGGATCCGTTAAGCTCTTTTTTTTCAATGCTTCTTTTGTCTGTTCTTTATAGTCTTTTGACAAAGGTCTTTTGTACAATTATTTTTCAATAGCACATAATCTTTTTCTATCATTTCTTTTCAAATCCTCAATCCACTTATACATAACACTTTCATTCTCAAGAATGCCAATAAACCCTGTATCAAAGGTACATATATCTTTCAAGAGTACCTTTCCTTCTATACCTCCATAATCCCGCTTTATAGTGGTATTCTTCAAAAATCCATAAATTCTTCAACAACTCTTGGCAATGGTTTTTTTCTCAATTTGTCTCGATTACATTCATAATTTGGAAAAACAATCAAAAATTATACTGCCCTTCTCCCATCTTCACTACAAATCCGTGCATAAGCTGATCCATCATTAAGTACCTTTATTTCTATTTGAGTTGCAATAATATATAATTATCCTAATATAAGAGGATAAGTTGTTGCATCTTGAATAAAGAAGTTTTGTTCTATTGCAACATCACCAATCCTAATCTTTACATTCGGGCAAGTATCATACAACTCACCTTGCATATTATTAGCTGCCTATATTATCCATCCATGCTGTATATTAATTGGCCACTTTTGTTTCATGTAAAGATCCTTAGACATAAGATTTATCTCTGAACTGTGGTCAATCAAGGCAACAACTGGCTCATCCATATCTCCAATCTTTACTAATGCTTCTGTAGTTGCTCTAGCCTAATGCTTTCAAATATAATGACTCAAAATTTCTTTCTTCTTATCATTTGGATCATCAAAGCGTACTTTTTGATTGTAACTCCTTCTTCCACTTGTTGATTATTTGCAACAATTACCAATTTCATCTTCTTCATTCTTACATATATGTACATCAATAGTATGATTTGATCTAACTTCACCCATTAATTGCCTCTTTTGCTTAATACTATCAATAATGACATTGCGGAATTCTTTCTTTGAAATACTCAATATTTTTTTCAATGTAAATTCAACTTTAGTATTTAGAATACGTTCTTCAAGTACTTCCTTTAAATTTGTTGCTGCTTCAATATCAGAGAGAAGTTTGTAAGCTATTAATTTATCTTTTTTTCTTAAGTCTTTTGATTTTTTTTTTGAAGATATTGAAGCATCTTTTGTTGGTAATTCTTGTGAAGCCATCTCACTAGCCTTATCTCCCCAAGTTTGCCTTTTAAAAGAGTTTCCTTCACTTATGTCATTAGAATCTTGTCTTCTCTTTTCTTCTATCAAGGCTTCATGTTGATTCTTAGCAATATAGGCATGTACTGATAAGGCTTCCACAAGATCCTTCCAACCTGTTGTCATGGTAGAGAGAATTTGCCTCAAGAAAGCATTGGGCTTCTGGCTGCCACTAATTAATCAACCAAGATCCAAGTATAATAAAACCTCCAAATTTATATAAAATATTTCTTCATAGGGCTATTACATCTAATACATAAGTCTTATTTCATCAAACCACTGAAAACATAACAAATGCTCTAAAATCCTCATTCCCCGTAGGAAGGGAATTTTTGCTAAACTTCAATAATCCATAACTTTTAATTCAACTGTCTAAATCTACTCCAAATTTATATGAAATATTGACGTATTTTTTAAAACTATCACCACAAATTTCAACTGTAGATTCATTATTCATCTTTAGATATCGCCAAAACCCTAGCAATAGCTTCTAATCCTTATTTACAAACACCTATAAACTAAATTCTTTATATCTCACAATTTAAAAGTCCAAATGCTATGAAATTTTGATGCATAGCTTTTTAGCATAATAACACACTTTTTTGAAAAGTTTGAAAGAAAAATTCGTCTAGAAACTCAAGATATGGAAAATCCCATCACTATCAATAAAATGGCCTATTTACTACCTTAGAATTCGATCTACTATCTTTGACTCCCAATATCTCCTTCTTCAAAACTCCAATTGTAATAATTCTTCTACATCAAGTATAGAACTTAAAATCACCTCTCTAGCTACTTCTTTTGATTTCCAAAAGCTTTCATACAATTCCTCTAATCTTCAAAAGAGTGACAATAGGTACAAATTGTATATTCTAATTTCAAGCGCCTATTCATGCCTCATTAAAACTCCAAATCCCTAGATTTTTACACCAAAATTGTAACTCAAAAAACAAGCTTTGTAACCCTAGTTTTGGATTTTTTGAATGGCTCTTTGAAGTTGCCAAAATCCTTGTTAAGGTTGCGGGCAGCCTCCTCAAAGCCCATTGGGCATGGTATTCAACCAATAGGGATGAAGTTCTCCATTCCTTGCTTTCATTTGACCATGTCTTGATTTCATCCCTCCCAATTAGCCTCCTACTAGCTTAAATTTTCATCCTTAGGCTTCCACCTTCTCTCAAGGCTTCATACTAAACATTTAGATCTATGCAATTTAAATCCCATAATCAAACTAAATAAAAATCTAAAATAAATTTTCTTATACCAACCCCCTTTAATTTTCTTTATTAACCATTCTAACTTATATCGAAACCTATAAACATATTATGCATTTTGAATAGATTTTACATATTGTAAGCAATTATTGTACAATACTATAGTTCCACAAATTATTACAAGAGTCCTCAATAAAGCTTCTCGTGGCATCTTCTTCTTATGCATTGTAGAAATGGCAAAAGATCAAACCCTACTTGGTTCAATATTTCCAAAAATTGCTTGCTTTTCATTGTTATCTATCCTAATTCATAACTTGTAATTTCCATTACTACAATTCTATTTGTTGTTATTTAAATTTTTAATCAATGCTTTCATACCTCCCTTACCAAAGTTGGTTTGGAAAAAATCACCAATATCCTTTAATGCCACCTTTCCATCTTTTTAAAAAATAATATCTTATTGGACCATTTTATTGAACTCACTATAATCCTTTCAAGAATAGGAATCATCATCACACCAGTTGCATCTTTGCACAAACTCTTATTTAAAGGTAGATTTTGGATTCATTGCAGAACTCTTCTCCTCAAGCCATGCAGGTTTAATTTGGAGATCCCGCATCCCGCGTATATGTTCTTCAATCTTATCACGGACACAGAATATAGATTGGAAGTCTAAATAAGAAGTTCAAGAAGAATTGGCAAGAATTGGATTAATCAGATGAGTACAAAAACAACACCAAAGAGGTGAACTAGAGCTCCAAGAGATATGTTGTCAAGACTGAAGAACTCTTCAGCCTCCACTCCAATATATATTCCTACCTAGGAAGCTTCTCAAGCAACTTCTACCAACTAGGGAGCTTCTCAAGCAACCTCTATTAACTAAGAAGCTTCTCAAGCAACTTCTACCAATTAGAAAGATGTTAAAAGGCTCTAGAAGGTTCTAGAGAGTTCCAAGAACCTTCTAAAATATTCTAGAAGGTTCTAATAAGTATGTCCTTGACATCACTTCCTTTTCTAGCTTCGAGGTCTCTGAAAAGTCATTTGAGATGTATACTCACAAACGTAGGAAATCAAAATTTTTTTGCATAGTCTCTGCAATATACTCCAGCTATCGTTCACAAGGCAGATCATTCATGGGCCCTTATAGCCACCGATAATAACCAACACCTTCCACTTGAGACCATGCCTGAACTTTTGAATCTTCATTGTGGAAATGATCTAAAAATATCACTTCGCCACTACTTGCATGAGCTAGTTCAACTTCAAAGATAATTACAAGTAAGCTACTGCTTGGTATTCTTCGATGTCTTCTTGGCTCTTCTAATTCTTCATCTCGAAGTCGACGCCGTGAGCTACTCGGTTGAGATGGTACCACTAATATAGTATCTATATTCTCACTAATCATATCTAAATATACCTTGATATTAGATATCTTTATGCTACAAAATAAAACAACTTATATTTTGATAAGACTTGGATCTTTTTTCTATTCATTTCTCCAAAGAAGGCTTCATCTTCAAGCTTCATTAATGGCCAGCTTTTGATTTATTAGGATATCATCGATAGAATTTCTGTACTTTTTGCGATGCATTGGTAAGATTTTTGGCTGATTCCTATGTTCGTTCATTAATATCGTAGCCGCTCCAATGCACAAAGTACTCTAATTTATTCCATCTTTGCCGTGAATCTAATATCTTTTCCATTTCATATTTTTCATTGTTTTCAATTTCTATATTAGGTGGTGGACATTGCACTCTTCCAATAAAAGATGATTCCCGATAAGGCTCTAATAGAGAAACATGAAAGATAGGGTGTATCTTCATAGCAGTTGGTAACTCTAAATGGTACGCCACAGGATTGATCTGCTTCTAGATAACAAATGGTCCCAATCTCCGGTAGTCCAACTTATCATATGGCTACTTGGGCTTGATATTCCATCGAAGCAACCATATTTTATCTCTAATTTTGAAATTAGATGCCTGATTCTAAAATTTATCTACGGATGCTTTGTAAGATTCTTGAGCAATTTACAATTGAAGCTTCAATGTGGTTTGAAGCTCCGATAGCTGCTGCACCAATCCTTTAGCTGCTGGGTTATTATTCGTTGATGGACTCAATAGATCAAGCTTCGGATGGTATCCATAGTTGGAAAAGAATGGTGTTTTTTGAGTCGACCCATGAAGGGTGTTGTTATATGCAAACTTGGCTAGCGATAGATATGCAGTCCAATTATCTTGCTGATAGTTGATGCTACATCGTAAATACTGTTTCAAAATTTGATTCACCCATTCCGTTTGGCCATCAGTTTGAAGATGGAATGCCAAAGAAAGCTTGATGTCCACCTTCAATATCTTAAAAATAGATCTCCAAAACTTTGATACAAATTCGATTCTTTGATCCGACACAATATCAACTGGTAGACCATGATATCAATACACATTATCAAGGAAGAGCCTTGCTGTGTCTTTGCTTGATGATGTCTTCTTGCAAGGAATAAAATATGCCATCTTCATAAGTCGATCCACCACAACAAAGATGCTGTCAAATGAATTTGATGGCGGCAGATATGTGATAAAGTCCATGGAAACTGAAGACCATGGACGACATAGAATAGGCAATGGCTGTAGAAGTCCATAAGGGCGATGCCGAGGGTTCTTAGATCTTGAACAAATGTCACAAGAGAGAACAAAATCTTTCACATCCTTCCACATTTGGAGCCACCAAAAATCTCAAGAAATGAATTCCAAGGTCTTGTTGAATCCAAAATATCCCAGAACTGGAAAGTCATGACGAGATTGAAAGACTCGAAGTCGTGCTGGACCTTTTGGAATATACAGTCGCTCCTCAAAGTATAAGAGATCTCATTCAACCCTGAACTTGTCATCATTGATACGCTGCTTGATATCAAGGAATATTGAATCTTCAATGGTCGCAACACATACCTAGTTGAGGAAGACGGCATCAATTGGCACAACAGCAACATAAATCCTGAATTGCTCTGATTTTAATAATGTCGTACACTGTTGATCAAGCATTGCTTCTCCAATCTTTGGCGCAAGATATGATCTTCTGGATAAGGCATCGGATAGTCTTTGTTGCTTTCCAGGTCGATAAGTAATAACAAAATCAAACCTAAATAGCGACATATTTCATCAAGCTTGACGACGGTTTAGAACTCGAGCCGACATGAAATACTCTAGATTCTTGTGATCCGTGTATATAGTGTCGTATTGTGGTTCGGCTATTATGTGAAAAAATTATATATATATATTTAATATATAATTTACTACTTAATTAAATGAAAGTCATATTAGTAGATTTTAATTGATTATAGAATGTGATTAGGTTGCTAGTTTAAAAAAGATCTATTAAAAGAATTATTATTAAGATTTATACAATCTTATTTTCTTTTTAGTAGTGACTTTTGAAGTTAATTTTATATTGATAGTAACTTGTATATATCTTAAGTCACCTATGTTAGACATTGGTGATCCTTAAGATCTTATTTATTTCTTTTATTTGGTGCTTAAAGCACCAAGTATGTAAATCTTATAAGAAGAAGGGTTAGAAAAGGATTTTTAGTGTAAAAATGATAGTTTGGCCATCCATGTGGATGAATAGAGGTGGATGATAGAAATCTCTATTCTAATTGGCCAAAAATCATGCCCAATGGGCTTTAAGGAGTCTACCCAAGGGTATATTAGGAGTTAGGATTTGTTTTTTGAAAGGAGTTGAACATCAGAGGCTAGGATCATATGGTTTAGATTTTTGGATCTGGTTTAGGTGCAAATTTTGTGTGATTTGCACTTTTTATGAAGAAATTATAGGCACCCAAAGTTAAGGTGTTGATTTTGGACATATTGTCACTCTTTTAGATATAACTCGCGCATATAGAAAGCAATCAAGGATCGACAACTAGGATTGAAAAGAGCACTTTTACGGCTATATTTTTTATGCACAGCTCAATAAAATCCAAGCTAAGGTAAAGGAGATATTGGGAATTGAAGTCAATGCTTACAGAGTTAAGGGCAGTAAGTGACCCGCTTACATAGTGGTTACATTTTGAGCTATATCTTAAGCAATTTCATAGAATTTTGGCTCAAAATTTTTAAGAGTGTATATGTTTATGTCATACTATGTGCAAAAATTTTGTGGCATTAGAATTTTGGGTTTGTGAGATATAAAGAAAATAGTGCTCGGGTGTTTCTGAGCTAGGGTTTTAAGCACCTGCTAGGGATTTTAAGATATCAGACAATTGGAAACAAATTTACGATTGAATCTTTCTTATGGTGAAACTTAAGACAATTATCTACACTTAAAAATAAATTTTATAGAAATTGAACAGTTAGATCAAGAGTTATTGGACTCCAAAGTTCAGCAAGAAATAAGTCCTTGCAGATGAATAAAGCTTTGAAGGATTTTTGTGGAAATTTGAACCTTTTTTATACAAATTTACTTGAATACAAGACGGTTTACATATGTAACTTCTCTTTTGTGAGATTTTTATATTATTTATCTTTTTTATTAAAGATAAATCACTTGTTGAATTTTTGCCATCAAATTTCAAGTAAACTCTCCACAGCCAGGTACCTAGTGTATTTCCAGATAGAAGGCCACATCATACGACAACAATCACCGGATGCGCAGCTCCTTTGAAAGAATCTACTATAGCAAGGAGTTCCTTATCATGAATCTCGTAGTTGATCTCAGCTGCACAAAAATTCCGTGAATAAAATGCAACCGGATGAAGCTTATTATTGATGCCCATCTATGAAAGTACGGCTCCTAAAGCAAAATCCGAAGCATTGATTTCCAAATAAAAAGCCTTTGTAAAGTTTGGGTGTACCAAGATTGGAGTTGTAGTAAATGCCGTTTTAAGATTTTGAAATGCTTTTTTTGCTAGAGGTCTCCATTCCAGCTTATCTTTATATATTAATCAAGTGAATGGAGCAGCAACTTGAGAATAATTCTTGATGAAGATCCAATAGAAGTTAGCAAAGCTGAAAAAACATTGTACATCTCTAACCGTCTTTGGAACTTCCCAAGACACAATTGCTTCTACCTTCTTGGAATCCATCTTTAAGCCTTCTGTAGTTGCAACAAATCCTAAAAACTCCATCTCAGTTTGGTGAAATAAGCACTTCTCCAACTTGGCATAGAGTCCTTGCTCGCGTAGTTTTTCGAGTTCCAAACAAACGTGCTTTTTATGCTTTTCTTCGTTCTCAAAAAATATCGAGATATCATCTAGATAAATGACAAAAAAATCGTCTAGATATTCTCAAAAAATATCATTTATCATGTGTTGAAAGACCGTCGGAGTATTGATAAAATCAAATGGCATGACATTATACTCAAAATGACCATACCTTGTACGAAAAGCTGTCTTTCATTCGTCTCCTTCTTTGATTTGCACAAGGTTGTAAGCTCTCCTTAGATCAATCTTTGTAAAGATCTTTGCACGTCCAAGTTGTTCCAGAAGACTAGAGATCAAAGATAATAGATAGCGGTTCTTCTTTGTTACCTTGTTGAGACCTTGATAGTCCATGCACATCTGTAGTGAGCTATCTTTCTTCTTCACAAATAAGATTGGTGCTCCAATTGGCGACTTTGAATAACAAATGAAGTTCTTGGTTAGATTCTTGTCAATATATTTCCGCAACAAAGCCAACTCCATCTACGATAGGTTGTAGATTGGGCCAAAAGGCGATTGTCTTCCTTCTTATAATTCTATGGCACAATCGCATGGTCGATGTTCTAGTAGCATGTCAGCATTCTTCTTTTGGAACACGTCTTGAAAATCTTTGTATTGTTCTGGTATACCTGTTGTTGAAATCTACTCTCCACTAGTTGGAGTCGCATAAATGACAAATGGTGTGCCTTCCTCGCACGATCTTACAAACATTCTTATTCCAATAAACAAGGATTTTTTAATTTGAGGTCTTCTTCTAAGCTTGTTCTTAGGTTGTTCTATGGAAAATGTTATCCTCCGCAACCTCCAATCTATAGATGGATTATATTTTTCCAATCAAGAAAGACCAAGAATAACAAGATTTGACTGGGTGCTAATAATGTTGAAAATAATATAACTATTGTGGTCTTTAAACATCACTTTTGTAAGTTTTGATTTGTGGGTGATACTACCAGATAATAAAGGTTGTCCATCTATTACTTCTATGTGAACAGGTTTGAATTTTTGTATTAGGAGAATTTTGTAACGCTTAACAAATTCTTGGTCTAAAAAATAAGCAGATGCTCCTGAATCTAATAAGGCTAAGGTTTTTAGTTTTTGAGGGCCAAAAGACAAAGGAATTGTAAAACAACGGGCAGGTTGAATAGAAAGAGAGGAACCTGGTTTTGATTTGTCTAGCCGCACAATTCCTATTGTGGCTGGGCATCCTCGTTTTCCTGAACAAACATACCTCTATTCTTGATGCTGCGTCCATTTTGCTTCTTAGGACAGCTTCCAGCTCTATGGCCTTCTCCATTGTAATAAAAATACAAAGCTTTCTCCATACATTGCTTTTTTTTTTTTCTGGAGTAAGGGATTTTATACGTACCACATCAATCTATATGTCCTCTATCTCCGATTGAGAATTTAGGCTATTGCCAATATAGTTGCACTGTGACGACTTGTATATTGTCTAGAGCGTTGATCTTGGCGACGCTAAAATAGGCGGTTATCGCACTTCAGAGCTTAGCTAATGGCTTTGTTGAGTGTTCGTGGATCAGGAAGAGATAACAACAAATCTTTCACGTCGTCCCTTAGACCCCAATAGAATTGACTCATCAATGTTTCTTCATCCCAGTTGATGTCGCATGTTAATTGCTTGGTATCCGATACATAGATTGATGCAAAGCAAGTCCCTTCTTGTAGCAATTGAATTTTTGTTGTAGCCCACCGAGACTTATCATGCTCGCCAAATACTTCTGCAAATGCCTCCAAAAAAGTCTCAAAGTTGTTCAAAATCGGTGATTCTTTTTCAAATAGAGAAGCAAACCACGATAGAGCTTGTCCCGTAAGCAAAGTTCCAACCAATCCAATGTGTGATTCCTCCGTCGAATAACGTTCGGATTGTAGAGCTGTTATTAACTTGATTTGATTGACGAAACCTCGAAACTTAGAGCGTTGTCATGTTGTAAATTAAAACATAGTGTGAAAGATATAAAGAAATGTGTTAAAATAAAAAGATTAAGATTAGAAGAAGAGAGGATGAAAAAGAGAAAGGGTTGTGGTTATAACCACATTATCTTGAAGGTTATAATATTTATCACAAGCTCAGGGATGATAGGTAGGCCAAACTACTAATTTCCTGCTGAAATTCCCACTAGCAGTACCAAGTCAAGAAGCCAAGGAATTCTACAGTGAAGTCAAGTGGATTCGAACCCACGTCAACTCCAAAGTAGCTAAGAACTTAACCACACAAGCTTCTTTGACTTGGCAGTGAAGGATGTAGTTCTTTCTCTTTTATCTCTAATCTAATCTTAATTGTTTTTTTCTACTTATTAGATTTTTTTTCTATTTTATCTTAGATCTACTTTACCTTTATTCTCTTCTATTTTAGATCTAAACTTAAATGTTGTGGGCTGAAATTAGAAGAGAAGTGGGTAGAAAAAAATGATAGTAAGAAGGTAGAATAGAAATTTACCTCAAAAAGTGAGATTCCTTCAAATTAATCCAAAAGAAAGGATTGAAGAGGTGGAAAGATATGGCTGAGGTGTCTCTTTGACCAAGGGAAGAAGGAAGACCAGGCCGGGAGGACAAGAAGGGGGTCGTGAAGAAGAAGAGGAGGTTCTTTTTGGAGAGATAGGGTTTCCTTTTGATAGGCAGTAGACGTTTTTGTGTGTAGAAGAAGCTTAGAGAGGATTTTAAGTGAAATTTTTTGTGGGTTTGTAGTAGACAAGATAAGGAACATATAGAAATAATTTTTATGTCTTTTGGTTAAGTATCAAGGGAGATATGAGTCGTCAAAGTTGCAGGTGTTTAAGACTAGGGCAGTGAGGTTTACTAAATTTCGGGCCTCGGCTCTTGAGAACCATTTGGACTTTAGAGGCAAAATTTGTTGGGGTTGTGTTTCTTATTGAGTTTACTACTTTGAATCAAAATCTTAAGTCAATATGATCTTTGAGCAAAGAGTTATGAGTGAAATTGTAACCGGATGTAGGTGAAAAGAGAAATAGAGTGAAAGCAGAATTGGGGTTTGTATGGGCAGAGTGTGTGTGTGGGTTTTTTGGGTATGAATGAAGTTAGGGAGTGAATTTGAGTGTGAAATTTGATAGACGTGATCTAAGCAAGTTAAGAAAGAGATGAGGGTAAGTTTGATACTCATTTATCTTATAAAAAAAATGTTATGCTCTTTCAAAGTGATAGGGGTCTATTTCTAAGTCAGTGAAGTTTGGGGGAGCATATCTTTGTGATCAAAGTAGCATTTCGAGTAAAATTTGTTGGGGTTTGTAGATATATGAGTCTATTAAGTTGTGTAAAAAACTGATTGCTATTGGAGTTATGGTTAAAGAATTATGAGGAAATTTGTAGTCGGATCCAGAGTTGGTAGAAGACAGAATTAAAGGAGGAGAGTAGAGTCTATAACTCTATTTCCAAGAGGAGTTTTGGAGCAAAAATTGGAGGATGTTTACAACATAAAGCAAGCAACAAGCCTACCAAATTTCAATACTTGGGGTTTTGATAATGAGGAGCAATGAAGGTGTGAAGCAAAGGGGGTCCAGAATCAAAGGCAGCATGGAGGGGTTTCTTTGACAACATGGTTCTCTCCAACCACATGAGCTATAATCAAAAGGATTATGGGGTTTGCTTCCTTACTTCCTTAAGTACTTTGTGTTCAAATTTTGCTTCAATTGATATGATATCCTAGGATTTATGGGCAAATTTGAAGGCGGGTTTTAAAGGCAGAATATGGCAAGATTAATAAAGTATGTTTTTATGTAAAATCTTCAGTTTTATGAACTTTATGAATCTCTTCTTGCACTTAAGAAACGAGAGGCACAAAAGACCCAGTGTTTCTTAGGGCTAAGACTCTCACCACGACATTTGGTGCTTCCACTGAGAGAGCTCTAAGGCTTCAAGATTTTTAAGGCAAGATGGGGGATAATAGAACCAGTGGTAGTCAAGCTCAAGGAGGTAGTCAAAACTTTGCAGAGGAGTTCTTTAGGGCCATGCAAATGTTTATGGGACAACAAGTTGCCAATGCAGCTGGACAAGGAGCTACAAAAGCTTTGAAAGCTGTTATTTCTAAGAATGAAAGATTCAATGGAAAGAACATTTCAAAGTTTTTAAGGAATTATACTTGTGAGATGGAAATCTATCAAATTTCAGAGGAGAAGATGATAGAGACATTTGACTTGGCAGTTGTACCAGAGATCAGAGATAAGGTGAAACATCTTCATCAAAATAATTTTGAGATTACTTGGGCTAAATTTGAAGAGAGGCTTCGAGATGAGTTTTTTGATGAAGATGAAGAAAGGATGTCCAAAAGGAATTTCTTTGATTGGGTGGAACAACAACCAGGTAACAATATGGGACCAAGTGAATTGTTAAGAGAATTTGAAAAGAAATTTGGACAACTCTCATTAACAGAGAAGAGGATTCTTGAAGTGAGAAAATCAGAGTTATTTCTACAAGCTGCAAATGAAGCTTTGGAGGATAGACTATTACTTCTTCTTCAAGATGGAGCAGCTGAAGGAGGTTTTAGTACCAATTGGAGACAATTGGAGGATGCAGTAAGTCTTATTGCAAAGCAACAGTGGGTAAAGACTAGGGGATATGGAATAAAGATGGAAGCTTCAACACCACTAACTACAAGGACATCTTCAATGATACTATCAAACTCTTCAAAGGGTAAGGCTCTGGATGAGGACACTCTAGAGGAATTGGTGAAGGGATTGAAGGAGCTGAAAGTGGAGATGAGTGCTTTAAAAAGAAGTACAAAGCCAAGTATCTCTCAAACTTCTGGAGGACAGAGGGGATATGTCATGAGGTGCATTTGGTGTGATGATTCTGATCATAAACGTAGTGATTGTGAATCATATGCTGATGCCATGAAGAAAGGCATCATTACCTTCAAAGATGGAAGGATTAGAGATGCATCTACAGATTTTCCTTTGGATACTAACTTTGCCAAAGGTGGAATGAAAAAGTTAATGGAAGATCGAATGATGAAGCCTAAGTCAAGAGATTCAGGTAATACAGATTCTTATCAAATTGTGGCCTGGGAAAATAATATTGAAGCTGTATATCCTGAGAATCATGAGACTATGATTAGAGGAGCTCAGGCCATTAGAGAGAAAACAGGATGGAATGATCTAGTTGATGCAATTAGCATCAGAGCTTTTTTAGACAAGGAAAGGGAGAATGAAGACTTTCAAAATGTCTATGTGGAAGTAAAGAGAGGAAGGAATGTAGAAGATGAAGATGAAGAACCAATAAATAAGAAGCAAACACGAAAAGGTGGTGGTATAGGAGAAAGGACAAAAGAAGGCCCAACAATAAATCAACCACCACAAAATACCCTTTCATCTTCACAATCAAAGGAGGCATCAACTCCAAAGCAAAGGGTAGAAGATAACATGGAAAAGGGTAAGGACAAGAAGAAGGACATAGAAAAAGGTAAAACCAAAGGCCTTACTTATAAGCTTCAATCTGATATTCAAACTTCTATTGATTTGAAAGGAGTATTGGAAGGACGGATTTTGGATGCAAAAATTGAATTTACCTTACAGGAGGTCTTAGGAATTGCAAAGAAAGACTTCCATGAGTTGATTATTGATATTATCAAAAGAAAACGCCAAATGACAGTAGAGACAGTGATGATAAGTGCCATTGATACTTGTTTAACTAAAGAAGAAGAGGAAGAGATTGGCCAAGTGTTTTCTATTGAATGTAAGTCAAGCCTTGAAAGAATTATGATTGTGGAGGATAATAAGGTGAGTCAAGGGATTGAAGAAAAAGATGTAAATGATGGTATGCCTATTGATTTAGAAGAGGAGGTTTTAGACATGTTTTCTCTTCAACTTCAAAAGAAGGAGGATACCA